>QEOT01124155.1:0-28781 GCA_003123785.1 Pterocarya stenoptera | reverse complement strand
CCCCCCCCCCCCCCCCCCCCCAACTATTGATGTTTTTTCAACTTTAAACTCCAAACAACTTGCACAAGCTGCAAAATATAATTTCTCAGTTTGGCTTTCACCTTCACAATGAGACTTGGCATGATTGATCAAAGTTGCTAATTTGGCACTGTTGGTTTAAACTTTGCTGCTTATACATTTTCTTGATCAGTAAAATGAAATTTTATTATAGCAAAGTAATTAGGCATAGCCCAAGTACACAGGGAGTATACAAGAGAGGACACCTAATTACAATCTAGGATCTTGAAAGAGAGAAGGAAATCATGAAAATTTTCCCCATCAAGAACAATAGCAGAAGCCCAAAGGATTAATATATGAAAGAAAAAGCCTTTAATCTCTTCCAGCGAGCATATCTTTGAAACTTCGGCCATTCCTTACAAGCCAAATTAACTGCATAAGACATAGAGGAATCATTTTCCATATGGCAGTGATTTGGTGGTTACCGTGGAAACCTCTCCAACAAGCCAGAAGATCCACCACTCTCCTAGACCCATGCCAATATGCAATACCAATCCTATTAAACCTTTGCCACCTCACAGTGAAGTAATAAACAATCCACATATTCTCCATTCTTTTTACACGTAAAGCACCAATCCAAAACAATGAGACTGCGCTTTCTCAAGTTGCTGTGTATAAATGACATTCATTATTTTTTAAGTGCAATTTTCTATTGCATCATAGGCCAACATGTTTAGATAATAATAAGTCTGCTTGTTATTGCTTGGTTAATAACTTATAATGGGTTAATGATAACCAAGGTTCCTTTCTAGATCATTCTGAGTATTAAGTGCTCTCTTGATACCAGTCCTTTAGAGTTCATTTGTATCCTGAGTTTTTTTCTTTTCCTTTTTTCTCTTTCAAATTTCCTATTGGATTGATTAGTCATTGTTCAACAAAGCGTAGTGTCTCATAAACTGGTAATCATATTTTCATTATTCATTCTAGCTCCTACGTTTGTATATCATTATAAAATCTTACTCTCTCCTGCAGATAGCAATCCCAATTGTCCCCACTATAAGAGTCCTTGTTACTTTCACTAAGTTTGAAGAACTTCAGCCATCAGAGGAGTTTTCAACCCCTCTCTCCAGCCCCGCACATTTCCAGGATGCCAAGTCCAAGGAATCAGAGGGGTCCACGTCATGGATTTCGTGGATGAGAGGGAGTCGTGGTGGGCAATCTAGTGACAGTGACAGTCACCGGTATAAGGATGAGGTTGACCCTTTCCAAATACCATCAGACTATACATGGGTTGATGCAAATGAGAAGAAGCGCCGCTTGAAGGCAAAGAAAGCCAAGAGCAAGAAAAATAGGAAACATGCAGCAGCGAGAGGCGGGGATGGTGGACATCAGGTGAGTGAGGATGTAGAAGAATAACTACCTCAAAATCTATTTCATGCTTCGCAACTTTTTAGGTCCGACTATGAGGAGGGAGAGGGAGGTTAACTCCTCTGTGCAGCTGACCTTCAATTTTCCCTTTGAATGATTTGGTTGGTGGATGATTGTTTGGAAATCAATTTGTTGTTGATTAAGAAGGGCCTTGTCTTCTTGATCAGTTGTATTTTTATGTGAAGTGAGATCATCGAGGAGCAGAGTCTTCTCGTTTCTCTGATAGCGTGTTTTACTTCCAATTTTTCGTTGACACCAATCTTTGTATCTAATTCAAGTAACAATGTTACATTTTTTTCTTTTTTGTGATTGGTATTCTCTGTCATTCTAGCGCAAGTTAACAACTATTCTTTTCAGCTCGCTTTGTTTTGCTAGTGTGCGTTCTTGCCCTTCTGTCTTATTTCAAGTTTAGCGTTAAAATTAGGTTTATCAAGCTATATTTTATCATACTATTAATAGCTTTAATGGCAAGATTTTGCCTTCTAAGCTAGCCAGCATATGCAATGAATTAGCCGACAAAAGAATGTGCATCTGCAATATCTGTCAACCAGTAGGAATATTTCATACCATGAAACCGCGGAGAGGAATTAGCAAGTAATTTGGTTGCATTTGGATAGAAGAATATAAATTTAGATTTGAATTTAAATTTGGATTTAAAATCTACCATGATTTCAAATGTAAGACTTTGAAAAACTTAAAAGCTTGTTTTGCTTTAGTGCAAATCCAAATTTTAATATATGACTTAAGCAAGAGATTCAATCTTAAAAACCCAAATGCAAATCCTTTCCCTAAATCCATCTATCCAAATGACCTTTTTGTCTAATGCTGTGAAGATTAGGGGTGGACAGAAGCTGATAAAACCAGTTGGAATCGACTAGAACCGGTTGCTGGATGACAAAACTACTAAATTGGTGGACAATTGGTTGGTCAGCGGTCCAACGAGACAAAAACAGACATTTGGCTAATTCAGTTCTCAGTTTGAACCCTGAGCAAATCGGTGAGCCGACCGATTATATATACATATATATTATTTTATTCTTATATAAAATACTATTGTTTAATATCGTTTAAGTAAGTTAAACGATATCGTTTCATTAATATGAGTAAGAAAAAAAATTAATTGAAACGACGTTTGGTTTAATAAACCAATTGTGTCATCTTGGTTACGGCTAACCCCCTCCTTCTCCCTTCTTCGACCTGGCCGCTCTCTCTCTCTACTTGGTTTGGCTATCCACTAGTGGTCTAGAATTGTTGGTCGTTGTCTGTATCGGTCTTCATCATCCTAGTTGTAAGTCTTAACCTTGGTTTACCATTTAATTTCAATCCATATTTTCCTTATTATTTGATGTCTGACTTGTTTATCTAATTATCTCTATATAGGCATTTCAAAATTTCAAAGCAATTTTTTTTATTGTTTGGATTAAGATTGAACAGTAATTGAGAGCTTATTTTCAATTGTGAGTGATCTACATGTTCAATTTAGTGTATTTCTTTTCAGGAAAAAACTGTTGTGATGTGAATTGTGGAAAGATGAGTAAACTAGAATCTAGATTTTAGAGTCACTTGTGATGTTTGACATGTTGTAAACTAGTTATTGTGTAATTGTGGTTTTTATTTTCATATTTGAGACGTGTTTTTGTTTTGTTTTCTACTTTGTTTACATGTTTTGTAATTGTTTTTGTCTTTCACATGTTAAATGGATTCTTTATCAATTCCAATTGGAGTTGACTCAAATAAATTGACCACAAACTTGGAAGATGATCTGAGAAATATCCAAACATCAGAACTCCTGAATGCCTTGCCCATAGTACTATCCACTTATTATGAAATGGAAGGAGAAGGGTCTGTCATTCGTTTGGGATTATTTTAAGATGTAGAGAGTTGTCTTGTGGATAAGCCTAAGGCCAAGTAGAGACCAGAGTGCATCATGTTTTGATTCAAACAGCGATTTATGGCATTTACGTGCAAAGCATGTGTAGTTTGGGATGACATAGAGATGGCAGAGGCAGTGGCTGGCTATGAATACACGATGGTTGGGAGCAAGGAACACGTGGGGCGCTAGAGAACAACGATAACCCTAATTCTAGGTTGAAGACAATAATGCATGTAGCATGGCTCGTGGTTTGAAGTTTTCTAGTGATTTATGGGTCTTAGTGTTTATAGTTATTGAGTTTGGGTTTTAAAAATGAGTCATGGGGTCTTGCTTTTGTATTGGGTTTCCCTATATTTTTGTAGACCAAGTTGAATAATAAATTCTAATTGGCTGGAGTTGAAGTAAAGCCCAACTCGTCTAATAAATGTTTTTGGGCTCTTAAATAATTTCTCGAGCATAATACTAATTAGATACGGTCTCACTTGCTCTATAACTATTAAATTGGCTTTAATCCAATTATTAGAACCAATAAATCTCATAATCCGCCATAATAAATTTTGGGTCTGTGGCCTATCTAAAACTGCTTGATAAATCTAAATTGGGTTTCCCAAAAATATTAGCCTATTAATATCATCTAAATTCTTCACTAAACCTTAATAGGCCTTAAAATATACTTTTTGGCATACGGGTGTGAGGATCGTGCTGAACCGAGGAAAAGAATCCCCTCACATTGGCAAAATGCTAGTAATAAGAAGGCAGCTTAGCGAGCAACATGCAGTTGGGGTAGTAATAAGACGAGTAGGATGTTGTAGAGAGCCTTGTAGGTGTAGGACAGTACAGGGTGATGAAGGAAGGTTCTACCTACACTGGGCGAGCAACGGGCTTGTTGACCGTATGAAAGGCGAGCAACGGGCGAGGAAAAGTCCGATACAAAGTTAGGAGTACTTTGACCCAAAGGAGCTCGGAGGGCAGGAGGTGTCATACCTAAGGCCCATATTGTCTCAGAAAGGAGGAATACAGACTTATAGGCTATATTGTCTGACCTTAGAAGTAAGGCCTAACACCACGTGGGAGACTTTCATAAGGAGAAAGGCTACAAGTTTGTTCCCAAGCTAATCTGCAAAGACGTGCATGCCTTGTCCCACTAGTCACTCAGTCTTTACCATTCTTCAAGTTCAGAGGTCACATGGATAACCGAGATTCAAGGTCTATCATTTAAGTAAGACAGGGGTCAGAGAGATTTCAGGGCCTTAATTGGCAATCCTACTGTATATAAGACTTTGGACAAAAGACAATATCTCACTTTTGAGATCTTAAGGTATTTATTTCTTTTGCTATTCGAAGACTTAGAGAAGTCCAAAAGCTTAGAGTTTTCATCAACAAGGAGACCGACTATTTCTAGCAGCAAGCATTAGCATTTAGTTGCTGTCTAGGTAGGTTTACTCCAACGACAATACTAGAAATATGGAGTAAATGTTTATGGATATGTTCAGGCATCGCATATTCTACTTCTCATCTCTTTCTCTCATCAAAGTGCTTACTTTTCTCACTATATTTATTAATTACTTTTATGATGTGATTTCAAGATAATGTGATTTAAATTGATGTGCGATCAATGTCCTCTGTACTCATGGGATCGGGTTGAGGATTCTCATACCATTCTTAGGCGGCACATTGCCACGAGTTTCATATGGGTAGAAGGATTCCCCGTGATGCTCAAGGTGGGATGTTTCCGTGGGTAGAGAGAGTTCCCCTGTTGATTAGGTGGAGCGTTCTTTGTGATGTTTTAGTGGATGTGTTCCACGTGTTGGCTAGCTAGAAATTCTCCATGTCAAGCGGGTGTAGTGATTCCTCATGTTATTTTGGTGGAGGTGTTCCATATGTTGATTGGATAGCGAGATTCTCCATGTCGGATGGGTGGAGTGATTCACTATACTTGGTGAAAAATCATGATGCATTCATGAATGTATGTGATTTTATTAGAGGGTGATTCCTCTCCATACTTATGAATATATGTGATTTAATCAGAGGGTAATTTCCTGCCATGCTCATGAATACCTGTGTCTTTCAAAAAGGGTGATTCATCAGGATATGTATTCTTCGCTTTATTTACAAAAACTTGTGCATGCATATTCATTACAATTGTCTCTCATTGTTGGTACTATTATGAATTTTATCTTACAAAGATTTCATTGAAATCTCACATTGGTAATCTCACTACAGTTTCCCTCCCCGAAATCGAGGCCTTTGATATAGATGTAACCCAAGAGAGTTATCTCTAGGAAGAAAAACCTACCCAGCTTGACGAATAGTCATGGGGGCCAATCTCCGTTTAGCTTTAATATTTCTGTAAGTTTTAAGATGTTTATTGTAGTTAGGCGATGAACAATTTATGGCTCTTTGCATTTTGATATAAGTGACCAACTTATGATGGTATGTAATTATGACTTATTCCACATTTCCTTTTTCAAAAGGAGTTTCAGTGATCAGCAACCTGTTATAGTGGATCTAAAGTAGGTGTACTTGCAACCTAATTTGACATATGAAGAATCGTTGGTGCAAATTATCAACTGGAAGGATTAGGAGTTAAGAAACCGGAAGATACCATTGGTTAAGGTACTCTGTTAGAATCAATATGTTCAAGAGGTCACCTGGGAAAGAGAGGATGCAATAAGAACTAAGTATTCTCATTTATTTGGTCAAGAACATATAAATACCTTGGTTGTAAAGCCATATCGCTTCTATAGACCATCCTTTTGTATTTGATTGACAAAGCAATCAAGGCAATTGTTCTAATTGTTAAAGAAATGAATTGGGTGCATGGTTGATAATTATATGATTTGATTACTATATTTTATTGTTAATGTATTCATTTTATGAAAAAATATGGCATTGATTGGGACTACAACACGTAAGTCTGTGTTACCTATTGAGAGAATTAGGATGATGCAAGAACGTAGGCAAAGGGCAAGACAATAAAAGCGGGATCGTATGATCATTGCTTCGGCGTCAAAATAAGAAGTTTGAACATCATTGAACGCATGTGATGGATGCAGACAATAGAATGAACATTTTCTTATAGAGGGCATTATTGCATGAGGAGCGTCAACCGCCACCTAACCCACTTGTTTGGAGGGATGCCACTAGACTGCATATGTTAGGGATTCGAGATGACCTGAAATTCAGCTATGCTACAAAAATCCAAGGCACAGGGCTACTTGCAGCCCCATTTGAGACAATTGAGTCTTCAATGTCTTCATCCGACCTTTTTCAATTTCTCGAAGAGGATCAGACTGTGGAAGATGATAGTGCTATGATAGGTTATAAGTTTGGTATGATAGGTCATAAGTTACGTGTAATGAGAAAGAATATGTATTATGACTCCAAAGATGATGAGGTTTACTACTTTTCACAAGACTTAATGATGGAAGAAGGGGGAGAAGCACCATTGCCTTCCTAACTCGAGGATTCTATTGCGAGTAGTGGACGATAGTCCTTAGGTTAAATATCCATGTTGATTCGAGTTTCATCTTTAGTATATGCTATACAATTTTGAGGATGAAAACTTTTATTATGGGGGGATGATGTAACACCCCAAGGTGAGGCATGTATCGAAATAGATTTTTGGACTTTGAAGGTCATCAATTGTGTAGATCTTAGGCCCAAGAACTCACAATGACCTTATAAGTTGGTCTAGCTTCTCGGATCTTTTCATTGTACTTAGAGATGTAATTTAGCAAAAAGATTAGCCCAATCATTTTAGTTAGAGTTTTTAAGAATTTTCGGTGCGATAAAATTTTTTACGATGATGTGGTGCCAAGTGCCCCTATCTAGACTTGACACGTGGCATTCACTTTGTCACCTCATCAATTAAGATTCTATTACCCTAGATTACTTGGCTGTTGACTATTGACGTCTCATATATATGTCAAGATTAATTCTCACTCCTATGCACCTCTATGTGTTATCCTTGGCAAAAATGTTATTCATAGATTCACTTTTTCAGATTGTCTCTTATGTCTTAGCCTTGTGTGCCGCCCCTCACCACCAATGGGATTTACTTTCTTTGTTCAGATTTTCTAATCATTTTGGCTAGCATATTCGTGAGATATTAAGGGTCTCACTTATTGGGCATAAATGATTGAAAACTTATAAGAGATGGAAATGGGTTAAAGACCTAGTGGTTGAGCCCCTTATTCTCAAACATTCATGTTTTTTTTTCTTTTTCCTACAACATGCCACCCTCATCACCAATGAAGTTTGAAGCCTTTGATCAGTTATTTAATCATTGTTAGTTAGTGAAATTATTAGAAGTTTGAAACATTGTTTATAATTACAAAAAAACTAAGATTTTAAGTGAATAATAGGGCAAGGGATTGTAACTGAGAATCACCAAGCACTCTCCACCCATTTCTCTATTGTGTACCGGCCCATTCACCCAATAAGATTTGAGGATTTTGTTATTCTTTTTTACTCAAAATTTGGTTATTGCTATCATTGGAACCCAAGGCCAACTATTGATCTTCTAAGATGGGAAAGATTTGCAGGAAAACTTGGAGGGAACCTTGCCCCATTATTGTGGTCTTGTTTATTATTTTTTTGCTGCCATACATACCATTAGTCCAACATTTACAAGGCTGATCTGCATCCTAATAAGTTCTCTAATATTAGCTCTCATTAAATGAGATTTTGGTGGGTTTCTATTTGGTAGTAAAAAGTTGAAACAATGAGTACTAGTGGCTACACTACAATAGAAACTGTAATTTCTCATGAATGAGTTTTGTGGCAAAAAGCAGACTTTCATGGAAAAAATCCTATTCCCACAAAATTTTGTTATGGGAAGCTCGTGGGATAAAACTCACCGAAAAAAGTATTATAGCCCAGAAAAGGTGAGGAAACTAGTCATGGTGTTATATAAAAGTCTTATTTGAAAAGCAAATTTAAAAAGCAAACTTTTATATTGGTGTTATATAAAAGTCTTATTTGAAAGAATAATAGTCTTGATGTTCATAGTAGGTTTGAGCTTTGTTTACCGTTAAATGGTGTTGGTTTTGTTAGTTTCAGTTGGAATAGATGATAGCTGGATATTCCATAACTTGCATGCCATCTTATATCTTTGTTTGTGAGTATCCATGAGTTCTATCATGTTAACATTTATGGTCATGTGTAAGCTTTGAGGAACAAGGGTTAGAATGTCATCTAAGTGATGCATAATTCGGTTGGAACTTGTTTTGCACCTAAATCTTTCGAGTTGATCCTCATAAGGACAATATAGTTGGAGATTTAAGTTCATTTTAAAAAATAAAAATGATTCATGTGTCTAAGAAGAACCATCAAGGGTATAAGTATGTGAATCAAAGGAGTGAGGTTGTCAAGTATGTTTCGGTCCCAAGCTTTGAGTTTCATTTATGATTTCTTTCCCAATTATGTTTCGATATAAGCATTCGTGGAGGACTAGTATCATTTAAATAAGAGTTTTATTGTTTGAAGATAGGATCTTGTTAGTATGGATGATGTATGAGTTAAGAGCACAAAGAGGTAAGATCGAGATGATTTAGTTTCGGTTTTAGGATTTCAGTGTTCTTATTCATGATCTTAATGTTTTCTTCTTTAAGTTAGTATATAAATAGCATGAACTAAGGAAGCAAGTGTGCTTCTAAGATATGTTTTGGAAATAGGTTGTGAGGGATTTTTCAGGTATGATGGTTTCTTTATACCAGAATAGGTTTAACTACGTGTTAACAACTTAAGAATGTTGTTTTGTTCTATTATTTTAATGAGACGTGTAAATATCAATGTTTTGAGGTTAAAAAATGAGCATAGAAGATATATGATGCTTGTAAAGCTTTATAGGTTTAGGTTTTGACTTTCAAATATTGAAACTTGAAGGGTCATTTTATAAATTCCTATAGTGATTTCATTAAGCCTAGAATTTTGATACTTCTTGATATGTTATTTAAAGAAGACCTAACATTAGGTATCCCTTCTTGCAGCACGTTAACTTTATTTTTAGGCAAAAAGTTAGTAAGTTAGCCCCTAACTTACTCGTGGATAATATATTTATATTTATGTGTAAATGCTTCATGTTCATTACATATGTTCTAATTATTTCAAGCTATTCTCATGCCATATGATCCGAATTATTACAATTCATTCAAATGTCATGTCATGATTAAATGTCATCATCACATATTCATGCAAGAAACAGAAGAAAAGAATATTTTGAAGAGCAATTAATGACTATGAATAGGATTGCAAGGGTTCAAAAGCAAAATTATGAGCACTCTCACTGATGGGTATGCTAGAGTACTCATAGTGAATGACGTTTCATGAAGCTTAAGTGTCTTTTAAGATGAAGCCACAGGCTGCATCAACCGTCATGTGGTGAAGATAACTAGTAGGTACATACATTTTACGGGAATCGTGAGGTACCATGTGTCATGTATGACCAAGAAAAGATGGAAGATTGCTTTATATATATTATGATATTAGAAACCTCTATGAATGATGAAAAGGAATCTGGATTGGAGAAAAATGCATTCTCATGAAATGCAAGTTCATGTCCATACATACATTCTCATGTTATCTTAATCATGTTTATGTCATCTAAAATTGATCGTTTTCTACATAGAGCTCGTTCTGCTACTAATGACAAATATTATGGAAATGCTTGATGAAGATCAATGAAATTGAAATTTGAAGTATGATACATTATGATTGTCTTTTGTGATTTTGGATGATGGGTTAATTTTGAAACCTAAATAAATGTTATGAACTTATTTTGGAAGTTACGTTAAGTTTGGGATAAATATTTTTTTTGGTACCATGATTTACTTATAACTTTTTCCATTGCGATTTACTCATATTGTTAGAAACATGCTAAGTGCATTGTATATTAACTATCATGAACGAAAGGTTTGTAACCCAGTATTGCATATCCCGACACTTCGATCACCGTTAATTCCCAAGTGAAGGTTGGGGGCATCATACTTAATTAGAATTCTTAGACAATAAAATTATCCTTATTCTAACTCTGGAAATATTAGACTAGTTGTTGCAATCTTTTAGAGGGTTTAGAGCATACCTTACACTATCTTTGAAGATAGCGTTGTATTCCTTTTATCATCATATCGAGCACTTTAACAAACTATCATGATTTCCCAAGAAGTAAATCCATGGGTAAAACATCAAAATAAACTTTATTCTCATATTTTGTAATGGAAAACCTTATCTTGGCTTGTTGAAAAATAAAACCTGACTTCCCTTCTTGAACCAAGAGACTTTGTAGAGTTTTAGATTACATTCACATTAAAGTTTCAGCTTCTCCACCACCTTCGAAACCAAGTCTTCAAAACTTTCTAATTGTACAATTAATAGGCAATTCTTCCAATGGGAAAGGCTATAAGTTTTAAAAATAATGTGCATAAACCATTGCTCATCTTCTTGGATTTTCATCACTTTTTGAATCACTAATCTCTCAACATCACAATCAGCTTCACGATATTCTCCTTGTTCTTTTTTTCTTTTTCTTTTTTATCTTCATCAAAGATGAGTTCCCCATTCTCCACATTTGAAACACTTGTTATATATTAAAACATTCTTCTATTTGTCCTTACCAAATATTTAAAAATCATTTCACTTCTATACATTTTGGTTGAGATTTTCCATGCCAGTATAGTATAGCCGATACAAGACACCTTAATATTCTGTTTGCTTAAATTTTAGAGTTTTCCATATGTTTCGTGTGTTTTGACTAAAATATCAATTCTAGTTCAGAATATTAAGTAATAGCATTTGGTGTATTGTTTTTCAAAAAACCTCTACGAATTGAAAAGTTGTGATTTTTTACAAGTATCATTTCATTTTTTGTAAATAAAGGACTCCATCCATGAATTTATATACTTGAAATTCTCCAGAAATTTAGAGAAATACTTTCTCTTTCATTTTTATCTTTTTTATGTAACATTTGTCCTTATAGTGAGACTTTAAGCAATAGTTTTAGAAAATGGGATAAGAATTATTAAAATTTTCTAAAAGTTTTCCTTTCCTGTCCAGGATATAAAAGATTCCATAATTAAAATTAAAAACTACTTTGAAGATTAAAAGAGAATTTGCAATAGTATTTAATTAACTTAGTTATAAAGTCATTTTACAAAACATGAGTTCATACATTAGATAAAGCATATACAGACTTCTGTCACATCTTCCTTGTGAAATGTCAATTTTGATGCTTCCTCCTCAATTCGTTATTGAGTGGTGAATAAATAAAACAGAATTATTTGAATACTCAGTAAGTATTATTTCATATTATAAACATATAATAACATAAGTTTTCACTAATGCATTCTTCAATCCTCTACATACATTATAAAAACATTTTTTTTCTTCATAAAAGACTAAACTATTTCACAACATTCAACTTCCTTCTTATCATTTTTCATTGACCGGTATACATTATTATGTCCCATGTGCTAGGGTTAGTCGTCCTTTTGATCTATACTATGTTTATAACCATGGATTGAGAATTCCTTTAAATCTAGGATAGCACTAGGTGTACTACCTGTATGACTTACCCAGTCCTACAATCAGCCCATTCATTGATACCATCATTCGTTTGTTTAGTCATTGGTTGTTACATAATTTCATACATTAAAACATTCATTTCGTTCATTCCTTTTAGTCATTCCGTTCATTCTAATTCATAAAACATCATTTTATAACATAGAATATAAAGACAATAATTACTACATAAAACATCCATCTCATCATGCATACATTTACCGTAAAGATGGATAACAAAGGATTACCAAATAAAGGCTATTACATACATATACTTCAAAGCATTAATACTTTAGCATAGATTCATAAAACATCATTTCATTTTTAGAACATTTTCATTCATAATTAAAGATTTCATTTTCTTTCAATGCATAAATAGAACATTTTCTCAGAAAAATATTTCATTCAATTTTTATTTTTATATAATTAGAAAACTCTACTAGAGTATGAACATAATACTTCCTAGATTTTGTGACATTCTCATTTCATGCAATCCATTCATGTGCGTATCAGATGATAACGTACATGCATTCATATATTTATTTCATTTCCTTTCATTCACTTTAGAACGTCAAATTTAGAACTTGCATAATAAAACTACTCTTGACTCTAGGTGTTTTATCTTTCACATGGTTTTAATCTTCAATTTCTTTACTTAAACTTCCTTCATTTAGACATGTATTAATCAATTAACTTCCATGAACTCTTTTTACTCGTATTTCTCACAATTTCCTAATTTTACAAATTTACATCTTATCCCATTCATCTCACTTATATAAGCCATCACTCAACCCTTAAAACATAGCCCTTTACATAAAGGAAAATTTTATACACCACACTACAATCCTACTTTCATCTCACTAAATAAGATGTGTCACATTTATTCTAAGTGAGAGTGTGGTGTATAGCATTAATTTTACATAAATCCTAAACCTAAACTATAAATCTAAAAGTGCAACTTTACTTCTAATTTATGACCTCATCATCTTCTAATCTAAACTCCATTTACCCCATTTACTTCACCTTCTTTAACTCTAAGACCATGAATTAAGACTACATTGAGGTTACACGTTACTAATTTTTACATCTTATATTATAGTTTAACAACTTGAAGGGATGTTCTATGTTTCACTTTAATTTCCTAAATATCACCTAAAACTTTACATCTATAAGATCGACTATGAACATAATTTCATTCCTCCATGCACTTACAATATCAACTCAACTCTTCACATTGTATTGCAAGCTTCACCATTCAACCCAATCACACATGTAAACCAAACTACACTTTACATAAAATTGAAAAAATTTCATCATTTAGTCACAACACTTTTAGAAAAAATATCTCAATCCAACTCCATTAATTTATATCAAACATCTCGATATAATTCAATTTTACAACATAGTCTAAAACCAATTATAATCATGAAACTGCAAATCACTTAAGTACTTACATGTTAAATATAAGTGAAGTCAAATGTTAGATTCCAAATCTCTCAAATAACCAACCAAAATATCTTTGTACCATACCCATTTATCACCTAAAGTCAACGTACAATTCACCAAGATAGCCACTTGGATTATAGCTTTATCCACACATAATACATTTACATACAAATATGTCCGTATTATAAACCATTACCTATTTAATTCCGCATACTAAGTTACCAAATTCACCTCCCTTTGCAAGTTCCAAACATAAACTCTCTTAGTCCATACACTAAAGCATCACCTCGTTGAACTACACAAACATATATATCTTTATGTCTCTTAACTCCTAACCAACCATCACAACACAAGACTTTACAAGCTTCACTTACAATTTCATAATAATCCCAACCCATCATGACATGATTCGCTATCTAAGAATCCAAATTTAAAACTCAACTTTGTTAGATAAAGTCCAAGAACTAAAGAATGAATTAAAGAAACAAAGATAAGAATCGAATGAGACTATTTAAAACTCAACTTTGTTTCCTTGATTAAAAAAATTGATATTTTTCATCATAACATAAAATGATGATTTTTAATAAATATTTCAAAAAGAAATGAAGTCACATAAATAAAAATTAATTACAAAAAATTATTTTTTTGAGCTCCAAATTGGCTAACTTTAACAAATTTGGCTAAATAAAACATAAAATCCTCATTTAAAATAATTTTGGACCTTTAGAAATACTCAAAATTTTAAATACTTGGCTCACAACTTCAAATTAATCCCGCTGATGGGAAGATGTAGCTTTAATTATTTAATTTATATCTTAACATTCTCTCTCACGTGTGGGTTAGATTCCCACTCAATGAGTGGACCCAACATGTAGAATATTTAATTAAATGAGATAAAACGTAGAGTTAGAATTTGAACTCAAAACCTCTACTTTGATATAATGTAAAATCACCACTAGTACCAAAAGTTTAAATTGATTGGAAGAGGTAGATTTATTATTTAATTTAAAATAATCTACTAACACAAAAACAAAAGTTTTCAAAATAGTACTCATGTAACCCCCAGTATGAGTTAGAAAATAATTTATTTTATTATTATTTTGTATTATTATTTGTTATGGTTGTTAGTATCAATATGTGTGATTTTGAACTATAATTTTATGCTAGTTGAATTGTTAGGTATTTTGATCATTTTATTTAAGGTATTACTTTTAAAGAGCCTAGCTCACGTTTGAATGTTTAATTAGGCTTTAATTATTTTTATTGAGGTTAAATAGAAAGGGTTGGAATTTGGACCTTAAGGAATTTTTAGGGTTTAACTTTCTCGGTTAGAATTGATCAGGGATGGATTTGGGTTTGGTTAGTAATTTTAGATCCAAGAGTCAAGCCCATTGTGCGTATATGAGGAATCAAGACCAAAACTCATGAAGAAGCACCCAAACATGACCCATCTAACTCAAAAACTCAAATCTGCTTTGCTTTAACCCATGACCTGATCCAGATTGGTGTATATATACCTAGCAAGCCCCATATCCTTATGCACGTACACCCATCTCCTCATCTAGGATTTTTTAAGCAACGACAACCCCCACCTAGTTCCTGCACAATGTTCTCCTGTAGCCACCAGCCTCCCTGAGTGCCGCCTCGAACCACCAATAAGGCCCATAATTGCTCCACCAAGCACACACGTGCCAAGCACTTGTTGCACTTCACACGCATGACATGCACGAATTTCTTTTGATCAGCATCGCACCTCTATCCCTCAGCCCTTCGATCATACCTAACCACCAATAGACGCCCTAGAACTGCCTTGTTCTGCATCAAGAAGTCTGACACCTCCACGAGCAAGGGACATTCGGTAAGCTCGAGACTAACACATGGTACACATTCTCATCACTTCGGTTTAACTCTTCTCCCTGAGTTGTAATCACTTGTGTGGCATGTAGTAGTCTCAACAACCATCGAAGACCAGGACGGAACCACCCTATGCCACAAGGAAGCTACCACAGCTCTCGGCTTAGACTCAAACCGCCATCATCATTCCAAGAACCCACACAACCTTCACTCCTTTTTGGTGCAACTCAGCCCTACTCACTAGGTGTATGACTTTCTTTTCTCTCCATGTGCTTGAACTCATAACCTAGCTTTAATGTGGTGCAATATGAGTGTAGGTTGCTTCTTATATGGGATAAGAAGTCGTAAGATGAAACCGGGTGCATATCTATAGGTGAACACCAAGGCAATCCATTAAGTGAATGATCTCTAAGGCAAGTAGGTTAGTGTGGAAGGATTTGAAGGTGTAAAAGTGGGTAAATATACTCTAAGTTGGGGGAACTCAGCTTGATCATAAATTATGGTCCAAAAATATATTTTTGGGTAGTGTGGTTAGAGTAGGTTTTGATATACTAAGACTTCAATATTTTATGTGTTGAGTTCTAGGATAAACAATGTTGATTTGATGAAGTTGAGGGCACATAGAATGATTTCATGAGTGCATAAGAAAAGAGTGCAATACATGAGGAATTAGATTGGAGGCTCGTGCCTTAACTAGGATTGTATTAGGAAAGTTGTAGAAGCACGATTTGTCTTTTAGGTCTTGTTGCATGATGCATGCTCCATACGTCATTTAATGTAAAGAGATACTTATCCAACTATATGAATTATTATAGGTTCCACTTGACAACTTTGTGATTCGTGCCTTTACTTACTTTGTGCAAGGACTAAGGTAAGTGATTATGATCATGTTTTTCACATATCATTTTATATAAACTCTTTATGTAAAGTACATGTTTATAAAGGTATATGTATATGTATGAGCCTTCTTTGGTATATCCTATTCATGAGCCCCTACCTATTATCAAGATAAATGCATATGATTGTAAAATTGCATGAATGATTTTGTGACTAAATAATATAGGGTATGCCTATTATTTTTAATAAATAAAAGGTAAGGTAGGGTTAAAGGAAGGAAAAGAAAATGAAAAGAAATTATTGCACTTGATTGTTAAGGTAAATGATATGACCATAACAATGAAGATGGTACTATGAGGTTACAGCCATATTGCAACTCTGGAATGCATCACTTGTAGTGCACCTAATGATGATCTATTCTTGAGGAAGCTAAGTTTTTGTCTGCTAGCCACGGAAAGAACCATGATCGCAAGGGCCACTAACACTCACGCATGGGGTAATAGTATGTAGCAACCATTAAGGATATGAGATTAACGAATGAATACTTCTCTTATATGATGTAACATTAATATTTTATATGATATGAGATTGATGTTACTTGAGAATATTAATGTTTGACTGAAAACCTAGATTTTTATTATGTTTACTGGATGATGTAGTTATTACTGAGTATTCGACTCATTTTTTTGTGTTTTTATGTTTTTTTCTACTCCAATTGAGGAGGATTATGAGGATGTTGTTCAAGAGATGACATTGAGGCATTAAGGAGCACTTTTGTTTATTTACAGTTTGGGTGATGTTGTAGCACATAACTATTTTATTTATTTCAATAAATGGTACTTAAAGTTTTTTTAGAGTTTTGTTTTATATAAAACATTTTAATTTTCATGGACATTTATGGGATGGTTTATACCTAACGCTAAAAGGTAAATGTTTTGACGTTAGTAGCGAAGTTCTTGTAACTTTAAAACCCTAGAGGGACGAGATGATACAATCGGTAACTTTCTTAGCTATATGTTGTGGGGAGTTAAATTACTGATGGGGGAGTTATTTAGCTAATGATGACAATCCACCCATGCTGACACTACAAGAATTATGGGCTAACCATTTACCATTACCTTTGTCACGACATTTCTCAATAAAATCCTTAAATTATCTTCCACAACAAGACCTTTCTATACCTTATAAGAAAGATTAGACATCGTGACAACCAAAATCTGCCCCCGCATTATCAGAGATTGGCCTCTTATTCTGAAAGTTACCCTTATCAAGATCATGCCCCCACATCCCAATGGTGCTGCTAAATAGAAAGAAATTGCCCCTTATTGAAAGAAAGCCCCTTGTCAGGATGATTGGAAGAGAAGACTGCTCCCTATACTTGTTGTTAGTTTCTTCATCAAAATTGTATGGCTAGTGATTGGGTGCTTTTGCCCAAATTTGAGAGGACCCCCCGGGTGACAATATCGGTACATGAAATATTAAATACGACCAATCAAAAGAACAGCTTAGGAACAATTAGAAAGAAAAAGCAATAAGAAGAAGACAGGAGTTACTGCATATAAAATCGTTTTATTACCAGTCCTTGTGTACATCAAGTGCATTTACAGAACACACATCATTATACAAAAATAAAAAGAAAAATATAATAACTCCCTAATATATACAGAGAACAAAAAACTGTCGGACCATTGTTCAAATTTACAGACAATTGTAACTAACTGCTTTACTTAAATCTCTACCAGAATCGATGTTTGTTCACACTTAAGTATCCAGCCATTGCTTTCCCCCCAGTATTCCTCATTCCATCTATAAGGAAGCACCATGTGGAACCCAATGCTCCGATGAAAAAGTCCGCTTCGGCCGCCATAAAGAAATTAACAAGGGGATTATGTGTGCTGGTTTCCCTACCAAGACTCGCTTCATAACTCGCCATTGTTGTGTTTCCCACTTGGCGTGTCACATTTGTGTAGTAGAACTTCCAGCCAGAATAGTTTTTGGACTTGTCAATAACTTCCTGGATTTGATTCACAAAGTTTATTGCATAAGCATCGAGTGTGAACCATCAGTTTTACTCTGAAAAAATAGGATTAAAAAAAAAAAAAAAAGCAATGCATGAATAGTGAACCTGCATTTCGGTAGAAAGCCAAACACTGTTGAGGTTTGGGAAGCGCTTCCTAATGCGTTGAGCAAGATGCATGTATTCTTCAAATTCAACTACCTTCATTTCACATGCTTTGTCTCCCATTCTTACGTGCATGCTTAGCAGTGGCCTAGGTACCCATGGTTTGTGACTAGACCACACATAACGTTCAATATCGGAACTTGGTGCATTCATAAATTCCTGAGACAGACAAGAGTTCCCCTGCGGCTTAATCACTTGAGAGAAATTAATCTTTGTGATATGTAAAAGAGAATAGGCCTCAGCAGGAGGGTTGCAGTTTATATTATATTCCACCAAGATACTGCTTATGGTTGCAAAGTTAGTCTCCATTCTTTCTAATATACATAGATATTTATATATACATATATACATTCATACATACATATGTATGTATGGCTACAACATCAAGGGCATACATGCATGCAAAAACCCACACAAGCACATGCATACACTAAGGTCTCGTTTGGTTACATAAAAAAATGAGATAAGATGAGATGAAAATTGAAAATTAAATAAAATATTATTTTTATTTTGGGATTTGAAAAAGTTGAATTATTTATTGTATTTTGTGTGTGAGTTTGTAAAAGTTATAATAATTAGATTATATGAGTTGAGATGGTTTGTGTAACCAAACAAGGCCTTAACACTTTCACTCAATAAAGCTAGAGTAAAAAAACCTAAATATAGAACTTGGCAATTCCAAAAATGGTCTCAAAATTATGCCAGGCTTACTCAAATCAACTAATGAGATTTATTAAGCACATTAGTAGTACAAGTTAAAACTCTTTCCACAAGTATGCACATGGTCCTATTAAATCCTTTTCTTAACATGGTTCTATTTACCTTCAACATACTTTTTGCAGCTCATTTATATATAATGGAATTTCAAAGTTAAAAAGAATGACAAAAAGAAGAAAAGAATAGAGAAATTTTTTAATTTCTGAACGATTTGTAATTGGATAATGATGCCTATATTTCTTCCCTGCACCTGTCCTCTAGTGAGATAAACCGGGTACAAGGGTTAAGATGAGCAAACCTTTGGCCATTCTTGGTTAAGACTTTTCAGAACTAATTTTGCGGCTTCCTTTCCAAAGACTGCATGGCGAGCCACATTTAATAATCCACACAAGTACTCTGTTTGAAATCTCATTAGGTAGCGCACTGCCTGATTACAATATAAAAAACATCAGTCAACGGTCTCAAATTGTCATTTCTTTGCTTCTGTCTTATAAAGTGATGGTATGGTAGATATTACCTCCTCTTTAAACTCCAGTGCATTTACAAGTATAGAAAAATGAAAATAGGGATCCTTTTTCTGCATGAAATTTAAGATGATGTACCTGTGCTTTCCACCACCTTTGATCCATCTTACGATGATGAGTAATCAAACTTCCATTGACTTCTGTTGTAGGTTGCAAATAACTCCAAGGATGACCCCATGTCCTGCATTAAAGTTGACATAAATGAAATGAAGAATCATACTCTAGGCATCTCAAAGAGCAGGTTAAGTTAAATAATTAGATATGCAGTAGCATACCTAGGAGTACGTCCAACCCATATTTCCTTTGAACTATAATTTTCTTTTGCAGTTATG
The DNA here is from genome assembly GCA_003123785.1 of Pterocarya stenoptera. Taxonomy (NCBI): domain Eukaryota; kingdom Viridiplantae; phylum Streptophyta; class Magnoliopsida; order Fagales; family Juglandaceae; genus Pterocarya; species Pterocarya stenoptera. The sequence continues at coordinate 9,032 of QEOT01124155.1, read as the reverse complement.
ATTCCTCTTTTCCATGCCTCTTCACTGCCCAAAAGCTCAAATGCATGGTCTCGGCATTCTTGAGATGTTTCTGGAAAGAAATAGCAAGACCAGCTGGAACGGGACAAACCTACAGGAACAACATGGCTACTTATTGAATCAAGGATTGAATATTGTGAAGACCTATTCCCTCAAAAGAGATTACATTTCAAGTTACTTAACCTAAAGAATGGATTCTTGACTACCAAAAAGAGAATTAGATGTAATATCATGTTACTGCCCTGAAACCAGCTAGAACTGTTTGACACTGCAAAATTGTCAAAACATAATCATGATTATATGATTAGGAATTAGGAATCTCCTTGTCTTAAGACCAGATTTTTCCAAAGAATTGAAGTAATACTTTAAAAATTATATCCCCCACTCAGTCAATCATCCTAAGATCCACTTAGATCTTCAAAAAGGAAAAAATGATGTAGTGCCACTGATTATACCTTTGCATCCATCATGGTCAGCTCGATTATAGTAGTTAGTAACAAGGACCCTTTTCTCATTAATTGCAATAGAAAGAAGACCAGACATTCCAGCAATCTGTGCTCCAATACCAAATCCAGGTAATCTCTCCCAGTCGGCAAGAAGAAATCTTATATTTGGATCCTTGCAGTCCATTGGATGCTGATGGATCCATATATCACGTTGCACTTTCCTCGTCAAGGGGTAGTTTTCTTCATCCGATCCCAATATCTGAAATATGAAATCTGATTATAAAGCTCATCCTTGGCAGGTCATTATGTTTGATGGTTATATGAGAATAATGGAATTCAGAGTGCCCTACAGACTATTTAAGTTCATTTTGAAAAGCATTTAAATGAAGATATAAGACATGGTCTTATAATATAATGTGTGTGTGTGTGTGTGCATATATATATATATATATATGCACACACCATTTGGAAAGATTGTGACACAAAGTCATTCAGATCAAAATAAAATTAGAATGAAGAAGTAACTTAAAATGTTTCCATAACATTCTGTAAAAACTCCATACACATATTTAGACATGCTAGCGGTTAGTGTTTAACATTTTATGTACTTTATTATTTCCAGGATTTTAATGAAACCTTGTATAGGCATTAGCCAATCGGAAGCCACTAAAGCTCAGTCAATTATGTGTCCATAGTAAGGTAGAAACTACTAGTACAAATTGGACTGCCTGCATCTTCAACCACACTGAAACTAAAACTATATTAGAGGTGAAAAGGTGCATGGCTTATGCACAGTAATCTACAACATCTTGAGCAAACATCTCATTAAATGAGCTGAAAATAGCCATGCAGCACCTGTATGAAACTTAGTACCATCCTGTTAGGGGCAGAAGCAGATCTTGCTGTGTATGTCAAGCGCTGTTTTGTGTCTTGTATCAAATTAAAACACATGCTCCACCACTTGTGCATGCCCTCACCAATTCCTTTGATTCTTATTATTCTGACCATACTCCCCAGATGGAGTGTTTCACACATTAGTTAAGCCCAAGACTTTAGGGATGTTACATAATCACCATCCATTTAGGCATAGGCCTCTACAGGTTATTACAAATTTGGAATCATTGTGGTACTTGTGCAGGCCATGCATATCAAACCATGAACAGACAAGGTGTATCAAATCTTGTACACTTCTAAAGCATTTACAAGTGTGATTAATAAACATATAACTACCCCAGGCTGTGCAAAAAACCCGTCTCCCGACCCAATCAGAATATTTCAACTCAACCGGCCCGAAAAACTCAGGTCGGAATTTGGAAGGTACCACTTCTATTCCGAAGCACCCAAAAGCTATTGGGACATATTTGACATTACGAATATATATTGGCCGAAAAGGAAGAGATCGTCTTATGAAAGCGACGAAAGCATTCACTTGCTCTCTTCCTTCCTTTCTTTCTGTCCGTCCCTCTTTCTTTCTCTCCATTAATTGTAGTGATAAATAATCTTAAGGTTATTGTAGTTAATGATTGGAATTGCAAGATTTTGGCTTCCAAAAGTGCTTGCAGATCATCCACTCCAACGGCCAATTCCTACATAGGGTTAGTTTGACTTCCAAGAGCAAGATCAGATGCAAGGGCGTACTCTACAACATCAACGCTCAAGAGTCCAGTATTGGACTTGAAAATGATACTCTTTTTCTTTCTACTTTTTTTGCTTTCCTCTTGTGATTTTCTAACATCAATACAAGAGTTAGTTCTTGGAGGAGGACGGCTTGAGTTTTGTTATTTTGAAGTTGTGTAGTTATTTTATACGAAACCTCCATTTCTTCTTCTACAGTCTACTTCTCCATCCTTCTGCTTCCCAAGCTCTTCCATTTTCTTGGCAGCAATCCACCTCTTCAAAGATCGAGACTAGACATCTGATTTCACAGCGTTTTTGCTTGCTAATTACTTTCTTTAGCTTTCCAATTTTTCAAAATTTCCATGTGTTGCAGAATCTACCAATGCGATTGGGTCCGTGAACAGTGCTAAAGACATCATATCAAGAAAATTTTTACCTGTTCGGTCAGTGAAAAGAGATTGATTGACTGCAAAATAAAATTTGTGCCAAACTACTGTCTCCGTGTGAATTGAATTAAATAAAACTAACCACAACGACAAGCATACAAGCAACAAACCATATAATACACCCAATTTTTGTGGAAACCTACCAGTATGAGGGAAAACCAATGTACAAATCCAATCATCTGAAAAATTATATAAAAATTACAGCAGTCATTTTATTGACAACTTTCTCTGAGAATGTGTTATCTGTATGGGTTCCCCACACTTTGACAAATTTTTCTACATTTTTTCATAGGGTGTGGGGTATGTGCAGTGGATAGTGGTTGATGAGAAGAATTATTCTATCTGTATATATATATAGTGTCAGCACAAAACACCAGAAACCATCCAAATCAGTACAATGAAAGAACTCAATTCCAAAAACTGAAACTCTGCCAAGAGAGGAAAAAAAAGACAAAAAATTCTCTAAACTGGTAACACTCAAAATCACCACTTAAAGAAAAACCTAAGGGTTATTCACAAACCATCATTCCCTCCCTGCGAATGTTGGCCAAGGATAAAAGATTCTTTTTGTTTCTTCTTTTTCTCACAACACTATTACCACCCAGGTTTTTATAAATAAAAAAGAAATTAGAACTCAAAGACCAAGGGTATAGTGTTTCTTTTATCAAGGACGTCATTTAATTTCCAATGAAAACCTTTGTACTCTGATCCAGTTTGGGCTAAACCATGCAGTGCCAGTTCATCGTCAACAATAAAATTTATTTGAAAAAAAGAAGAGACTATTTTTTAATTTAGCATTTTGGTCTGCAAAAAGTGTTCTTAAACAAAGAGTAATTTATTTGTGAAATCTTTGGGGTTCTTTTAAGCCATGCTTTGCTCGATTACCCAAAAAAACATGAAAATAGCAGAAAATGTGAAAAATAAACATATGAAAGGATCATAGAACATATAAAATGCATGATTAGATCTACAGATGTGGCAGATTTCCAAAGGAAATAATATTATGTAAGGTAATACGTTGATATTGAATTGTAAATAGTAGAAACATACCCAGGGAGGATAAGCACCTTCAGATATAGCCTGATCCCTAAAGTGTCCAAGCTGATCATATGTTGGGGCTGCTGGGTGTGTGGCTAACGGTCCCTTCCAACCTGCCCAAGGAGGGAAGTTCTCATTCTCAAACCGTTTATCAAGACGCTGATTTACTTGTGCTCTCAATTGGCAGTTTTCCAAATGAGGGGCTTTTGGCACACTGTCTTTCCTTAGCCTCAAATCCTTTAAGTAGTCACTTGCTTCGTTTAAAGTGGCACTCCATGCTGAATATAGCAAGGAGATACTCTCATCATCGGTCCTTTCTTTACTACTTTGCAAACCAACTAATCTCTCTGTTTCCTTTGGTTTAAAATTGCAGTTCGTACTGGTAAACTCATCTTTGACCAAAAAAAAAAAAAAAACAGAGAGATTCAAAAGTATTAAATTGTTATAAATTGTTAACAATCAATAATAAACATCCTTAAATGCAAAGCAATAATCGACCTGATATATTTATGACATGTTGTTTCTTTGTTCATAATTACTTGTGACTAGGACCCAAAAGAGTCATTTAAAGTTTTAATCAATCAATTGAGGAGCAAATGGGTGAACTGATTAAACCAGACTACGATATAGCAACTGTACCCAAAGTCAAATGTGGAAGTGATAACCAAATGTAGTCAACAAACCGTTCTAACTTTGAGTAGCTTTAAATACACCCTTTAATAATTCCCATCATGGTTTTTCGTCCATTAGCTTCCACCAGATAAACTTTCCTGATCGCAAGCTTCATCTCGATTTTGGCACACAGTATGAACTGACATTCTTTTATATTATAATGACTTTATGAGAAGGAATTCAGCCTACAATTGTATATTTCTTTACTGTTCCTGGGAATTTCTAGGTGGCAATTCGTTCCAATTTTTGCCTAAAAAATCAATATGTTGCAGCCAAAACGAAAAGGAGAGAGACAGAGACAGAGACAGAGACAGAGAATATCAAAGAACCCAAGAACCAGAGAACGAATAAAGGGAATCACACTTACTGATGATTTCTGAACTTGAATTCCGTGGTGAAGCACCCATTGAAATGGCTGAAAATGAAATCCCACCAAACTCGAAGGAACCAATTGAAGTGAGAGCAGCCAGAAACAGAGAGGTGAGACAGACTCCACAGAGAAAACCCACCACACAAATTTGGCAAGAAAATGAGTTGCCCAATTTCAAAGCCTTCTGTGAGACTATTCTCTCAAGAGACTTGTGAGATAGTGGCTCCATTTCTTTGTTCCGGGGGTGAAAATTTCTTTGGGAGCCCTTCCTCTAAACTTTAATGGAATGCCAACTAACTCATAACTCTAATCACATGAACCCATTCACAACTTTTTCTGCTTGCCCATGAGATTTTTCATTACCACAGTGCTTGAGAATGGGCTTATCTTCGACTACAAGAAAGAACACAAATCACAGAGTTTCAAATCTCAGCCATCCACTTCACCTAAAACTTTTGTGGTCCACTTCTATCCTCCTTCCAACTGCACAATACGGGGGAATTCTAATTTGATATCTTAAAGGGGATGATACGTCTAGGCTGTAAACAAAACAAAAACAAAAACAAAAAACCCAATAAGAAACAAGAAAAGAAGAAAAGATAAACCAACAATGAGAGACAGAAATTAGTAGGCCACTCTGCAGAGATAAACTCTTGAGAATGAGGCGAAAATAGGAAGAGTTCACGTACAAAATAGTTTGATTTTACTGGGTTTGTAAGATATTTGCGTTGAAAGTGAGGGGAAAATGAAAATTTTCTATTAGAAGATAATCTTTGTTTTCTTGGTATAATGGAAAGACATTTCATTTTCTTCTTAACTAATAATCTTTGTTTTCACAGAAAGAACTCCAGATAAAGCAACAGCAACAGACCGTACATAATTACTCAGCTACTATATTCGTATTTTTCTTGCACAAAAAGACAAACAATCTTCCACATTTTTTTCCCTTTGTCCGAAAATCATGAAGAAAAAGAAAAAGAAAAGAAACCAACGGATCCATTAGGCATGGCATGGCATGGCATGCAGAAGGACACTTGCAAAAAATATAAACAAGATGGAGAATCCACGAAAGAACACAGCATGGTTGGCCTTGCTCTACACTTTTAAAGAAAGAATAACAGCCAACAGCAAAAGCGAAACACAGAATAATCACTGTGAGAAAGAGACAGATGGAGGCATTGGGAAACTTACCCCGTTCAGTTTCTCTAGAAACAAGCAGACATGTCATCCTCCCTCCGAACATAAAAGCTCTTTGATAACTCTCAAATATAAATAGATTGTTTTGGGTTATAGAAAAGTGTGCATATGTGTGGTGCAGTCTCAACTGCCGAACAGATGAAGAGTGGTGCATACGAATAAACTTAAACAGAGAGATTATTTATTTGGTGCAGGTAGAATATTTTCTTTACGAGAGGGCCCCCACTTCATTTTTAAGTTTTCACTCTTCTCATCATCATCATTTTGATATCAGAATATTGACAGCTGTCCTTCCCAAAATGCCATGCCGATCAACCACCATCCTTTTGAGTTGGTGTCAAAAGCCAAAACCGATAGAGAAGAAAACACAAATGCTTGAAAGTTTTGGTGAAAACAAAATCAGAGAAACTCAAAGGCTGATTCATTTGGCTAAAAAATTGTTTTATCAAAACGTATCTTCTTAAATCTCTCGCAAAATAAGCTTTATCCTCAAAGTTTGAACCTTTTGTTTTATACAATTTTCGACCCATTTTCTGAACGATTCATCTCATCAGCCTACCAGTCTCTCGTCTCGATTAGATTAAGAATTAATTTTAATTTATCTTATCTTATTATTACAATTTTTTTAAATTTCTATATAAAATATAACCTTCAGACTAAACGTGCCTAAGTTTGAAATTTTATTGGAAAAACATAACCCACCTTATTATTTAATTAATATTAAAAAATAATTAATCCTCAAAGTTTGAAATTTAAGCGCGTTGGATAAACATCAATCCATCTTATTATTTAATATTAAAAAATAATTTATATAATTTTAAAATAGATAAATTTTCGTATATTTTATTTTTAAAAAAATCAGATATTTTATTACTTTAATAAATTAACCAGACTGATTGGACAGAATACTGTGAATGATTATTTTACTATAGTGAGAATGAATTTAATAAAGGTGTGGTAAGCATACTGATAGTGACTTTTTTATTTTTGTTTTTATTTTTAAATTTGAAAAATCTATCTATAAAAAGATTTGTATTAATTTTTTTATATTTATATTTTTACATAACTATAAACAGATATTTTTTAAATATGAAAAAGTACTGTTCATTCTTTAAATATTATTTTACTATTTTATTCTCTCATATATATTAAAATAATTTTATAAAATCTATATTAAAATAATTTTGATGCATAAAAATTGTATTAAGTTGATAATATAAAATGGATGCTAATTGTAAAATATATATAAAAAATAATTTAAAAAAATAAAAAAATAAAAAAATTTTATTATTATTTGATTTAAATTTATATAAATTAATGTAAAAATTATTCTTTAAATATAAAATTATTCTTTAAAAACAATAATTTTAAAGATGTATATAAAAAAAATAATTACTAGTGCTCTTAACCTAGAGGTGATGGTGAGTGCAGTGTACGTGTCCTGTGAATGCACGTAAAGTTTTTGATTGTTAAATAAGGCCAAAAGAGTGCCTGCTAATGCTTACTTTTCCTGCAACTTCTCGCTGACGAAGGTGGTGGTGCACACTCGCTGTCAATCAGTTTGAAAATTAAAAACGAGTCAATTAAAAGAAGCTTTTTGTACACGTGGCCTCGTTGTGCAGCGGGTTTTTAGATTTTGATATCCGCAGTGCGTGCAACGAGAGAGCTGCCTTGGCCATACACAGATGTACTTTCTTGCAAGGCTGAATGGAAAGCTTCTCCTTAAATTGAAGACGAAGCTAAGACGACCTTCCCGGGACGAAAATATAGGTGTGGATTGAATAATCAGATAGAGATGATTTGTGTTAGAGTTGAGGCGAAAGTTTGAAAGTTAATTAAAATATTAGTAGAATATTATTTTTTAATATTATTTTAAAATTTAAAAAAGTTGATTGTTTATTATTATCTTTTATGTAGAAATTTAGAAAATTTATAATGATGAGGTGAGATATTTTCACTATCTAAATGAGACTATTATACCAAAAATTCAACAACAAATTCGAACGGAGTAAAAGTCATCTCTCATCCAAATGATATTTTTTAGATTTATTCATAAAATAAATCATAAATAAATAAATGAAAGTATACAAAGAGATATAGAAATTTACGTGACTAGGCTTAATGCTTACATCTACGAGTTGTTTGGAGTCGTGCATGGTGGAGTCTGTGTCTAGAAAAGTTGTAGAAAGGCCTTGCATTTGTAGAGATCTCTTCCTTTTATGGAGATCTATTTCCTTCATTGGAGTGATTGAGTCCTAATTGTTTTATGAAACCCTTTCATTTTAGGAGTATGTGTCTTATTCCTTATTGGTTTTATCTCAGGACTAGATTATTGGCTTTATCTCATTTCTTATTATTAACAATAGGTTTAAATGGACTGGAACTTCTCTCTCATAAAAAATTAAGGCCTCCAAATTTGATTTTCTCCAGAGGTCATCATTCCTCTCCTTCTCTCATTCCTTCATTCACCTGCTTTATCTATCAAGATTTCTTTTGTTTAGTTTTATTTTGCTTTCTTCAAGGTCGAAAAAGATAGGTCTATAGCTTTCCAGCAACTCACGAGAGACATGTGCAACACAAGTAGATACACAAGTCGAAAATCGTTCAGAAGAAAGTGGTGGTTTTGCGAAAATCACCGTACGTGGTCCTCACGCGCCAACTCTTCTCAATACAGGCGCCAAATCACCGGACTCACCACCACCAAACCTTTTTTATCTGACCTTTGTCGCTGAAAAGAAACAAGTGTGTTGCCTTCACTAGCCGTCACTGATTTTGAAATCTACCGGAGTTGTTCTAAACTATAATCCGTCATGTTTTGCATCTATCTTACTGCTTTCTTTTTTAGCTTTCTTAAGGCTGGTTTGGTTACACAAAACCAAACTATCTCATCTCATATAATTGTTACAACTTTTTAAAACTCTCATACAAAATATAATAAACAATTCAACTTTTTCAAATTCTAAAATAACAATAATATTAAAAAAAATTATATTATAATAATATTTTATTCAATTTTTTACAAAACATCTCATCTCATCTGAACTGCGAACCAAGTGAGGCCTTATTGTTAATTAAAATTTAAAAAAAAAAAAAAGACTTCGTCTCTCGAACATTTATCTGTAGAGGTTTAGTCATATTTTTCTATAAAGGGTTAGGCTGAGTCTCTGTTTAGGCAGAGAGTATTGTCTCTAGGACGTTTGTCTGTAGAGAGTATCAACAATAGTGAAG
>QEOT01124154.1:57917-173177 GCA_003123785.1 Pterocarya stenoptera | reverse complement strand
AGAACAACAAGAAGAGTTCAGGAGACAGATGCAACTCCAAATGCAGCAGCTTATGCAACAGTACAGGCCTCCAAGCAACTAATGGTTTTTTATGTACACATTTTGTGATTGTCTATTTATGTACGAACAATACTAGTTTCATAGTTGTTTATTTAGTTTGCACTTATTATAAAACTTTTGTGACTATTAAACAGTTTGTAATGTATTTTTTCAAATATTATGAATGTCTATTTAGTTTTTTTATTATTGAGTTTAAATAAAATAGTTATCGTTCGAACTCCCACTTTAACGTTCGAACTCAATTTCTTTATGTCCCGTTCGAGCGATAATTTCACCACGTTCGAACGGAAATCTATATTTATGCCGTTCGATATATCCGTTTGACGTTCGAACGGAAATCTATTTTTACCGTTCGAACTGGTATAACTAATGTCTTCGTTGTTCGAACTTAGATTTAAATCGTTCAAACGTCAATTAGTATCGTTCGAACGATATTCTGGGACGAATTTCAACCGTGACAAATAATCTTTCCTGTTCGAACGTGTTCGAACGGTTTCCATCAAATTCGTCCCAAAAGATATTTTTTTGGGACGAAATGATGATTTTCGTCCCAATATATCTTCTGGGACAGTGTTGTTGGGACGAGCTCGGGACAAATTTTTTTTGTCCCAAAAAATATTTTGGGACGAAATGACTATAATTTGGGACGAAAAATTTCGTCCCAAAAAGTCATTTCTGTTGTAGTGTGAGAATCACCTTCAAAGTTTATCTTCTCTTGGCCTAACATATGGCCTTCCTTATGCTATGAGGGCCTAAATAAACTATACAAATTAGCCTTCATTTATCACTTCAATTACATCCTTTACATGTAATAATATATTACAGGTATTTACAGCCAACCAATCTATCGATAGTTGCCATATTTTCCAGATTCTCCATCTCCAGAAAAGCAATCACCTTAATCCTAGGAATTTGTCTAATTTGTATAATAAGTCTACTTACATTTGATACATGTTTCCATACTTAGTCTGATCTTTATAATTAGTTCCATAATTTTTGTAATTAGAAAATCATTCCTTTACATACAAAGTTTCCATACAAAGTTAGCCTTCTTGGGCTATATATATGTAACGTTCTTCATTGTAAAATTTAAGTTATATGAATGAAAGTTTGAATATTTCTCAATTTTAACATGGTATCAGCCTAACCGATCCCTATCCTCGGCCAATATGGCCAATTCCTTGCTCGCGCCATCGTCCTCCACCACCTCCACGTATCCTTCAGCCCACTTCGTCGGTATCACACTTTCTCCTTCCTCCTCTAGTTTTTCCTTTGATCAGCATCACCACTGGGTGGTGGACAGCGGCACAAGCCACCATATGTGTCACTGGCGTGATGCCTTCGCCGACCTGAGGAGTATTGTCTCCGAGCACAACGTACAACTCCCTAATGGCCAAGTTGTTCCCGTCGAAGGGATGAGAACCTGTGTTCTCTCTCTCTCTCTGTCTCTCACATGACATAATGTCTATTTTGTCCCTAATTTCTCTTTTAACCTTTTGTCAGTTTCCCAAATTACCCTTCATAACTCCTGTGTCATTCTATTCTCATCTAACACTTGTTTATTTCAAGACCCACAATCGATGAGGCCGATTAGAGCGGGTGATCTTTGCAATGGGCTTTATGTCTACCGGCTTGAATCTTCTCTCGCTTTAGCTACCCAATCTACTGTCAATAAGACCTTATGGCATCAAAGTCTAGGTCACCCTTCCATTTTATTATTCCCAGTCTTTTTAATTCTCCATGCATTCTCTCTGATTGTGATGTTTGTGCTTGATCTAAGCACACTCGAATACCTTTTTCTATTAATGCAAATAAAAATGTTTCTCATTTTAATCGCATTTTTTGTGATATTTGGGGTGGCTATCATACTTCTTCTCTGAGTGGGGCTCACTATTTCCTCACCATTGTTGATGATTTTTCACGCACTATTTGGATCTACCTAATGCGTTATAAATATGAAACTTTTACTCATTTAACTTATTTTTTTGCTCTTGTCCAAAATCAATTTAATACTACTGTTAAAATTATTCGTACTGATAATGTACAAGAATTTATTTCTCATCAATTTCAAACTTATCTTCAAAATCATAGCATCATTCATAAACGTACATGTGTTGAAACTCCACAACAAAATGGCGTTGCAGAACGTAAACATAGGCACCTTTTAAATGTTGTCCATAGTCTTTGTTTCCAAGCACATCTCCCTTTAAAATTTTGGGGAGATTGTGTCCTCACCGCTGCATATCTCATTAATCGTACCCCCAATCGCATTCTCCAGAATAAGTCACATTTTGAAATTCTTTTCAATAAAACACCTAGCTATGATCATCTTCGCGTATTCGGGTATCTTTGCTATGCACAAACCCTTAGTGCTCACTCGATAAATTTTTCCCCTGTGCCACTAAATGTGTTTTTCTTGGTTATCCCAACACTCATAAAGCTTACAAACTCTACAATCTCAGCACTCATTCTATTTTATTCTCGTGATGTCACATTCTATGAACACCATTTCTATTTCCAACATATTCCTGTTTCCTCTCCTGCTCATCCTGTCCTTCCACTGCCTGTCTCTGAAACTCTTATACCATCTCCTCCATCTCCAGAAAATCCTTCTCCCGACTCACCCGAGCCTCCTCTCTCCTCACCTCCGTCTCCTTCTATCTCTCGTCCCCGTCGAACCATCACTTGGCCCGCATATCTTCATGACTATGTTTGTCCTACACTCCACACAGAATCCACAACATCTTCACCTACTACACAGGCCTCAGGTACTGCTCACCCTCTGTTTGCTTTTCTTTCCTATTCTCATTTTTCTCCACCTCATCTCACTTTTTTAACTGCTCTAACCACTTGTGTTGATCCCTCATATTATTCTGATGTTATCCACCACTCTCATTGGCGTGAAGCAATGTCTGTTGAAATTCGTGCTTCGGAGGATAACTCCACTTGGACTCTTGAGACACTTCCTCCAGGTAAAAAATCCATTGGTTGTAAATGAGTTTTCAAAACTAAACTCAAGGTCGATGGCTCTATTGAAAGGTACAAAGCTCGACTGGTTGCCAAGGGTTATCATGAGACATTTGCACCAGTTGCCAAAATCACCTCTATTCGTTGGTTATTGGCGATCGTTGCTGCCAAACATTGAGTCATTCATCAACTCGACGTCAACAATGCCTTCTTACACAGCGACCCTAATGAAGAAGTCTGCATGACGCCACTTCCCAGATATTGTATAAAAGAGGAAACCCGTGTCTGTCGGCTCCGAAAATCTCTCTATGGCCTTAAACAAGCCTCCCACAAATGGTTTTTTAAACTAACCTCTGTGCATCTTGATGTAGGTTTCCATCAGTCTCAGGCCGATCATTCTTTATTTACTCTTGTCACCTCCACCAACATTACTCTTGTTTTTGTTTATGTTGATGATATCTTGGTTGCAGGTAACGATATCTCTCAGATCGAGATTTTCAGAAGACTCCTCTGTACGCATTTCAAAATCAAAGATCTTGGTTCTTTGAAATATTTACTCGGACTTGAAGTTGCTCGCTGTCACAAATGTATCTTTCTCAATCAACGCAAATATACTCTTGGTTCTTTGACTCACTTGGTTTATGAGCCTTGGTTTTCTTCTTTTTGTTTTGCAGATTAGGGCCTTTTCTAGCCATACATCTCGAGTCACCATGCACGTTCGATCAGGGATCAGGGGCTGCTCAAAGGGGACTCTAGTAGCCAGCTGCGCGCCAAGGTCCCCACCCCATCTATGGCCCCTCAAATAAGAAAGTAAAGGCCTCATTTTTCATTGGAATTAAGTTTATTTGTTTGTTTGTGTATGTCTAAATCTAATAAAAAAATGAAGATAGACTTATAAAGTTAAAGATCTAGAGATAGTAAACTAACCTGCAGCAATCATTTGAAAAATACGGATAGTGGCAATCAAGATAATAATTGGTAGGATTGGATCGAACAAGGGTAAAACGAACAGAAGCCCACCTTTCTTGCATGGGTGCCGCCTGAAATACGCTTTCACTTTCCTCAAAACCTGACTAATTGGTTTAATGATTCCGGTCTTGAAGAAAGAAAGGGTTAAATGAAAGACCAGCGGCCTCTCTATGCAACTGATCAACACATGTTGGGATATTTATAAATTTTGTTTGGCGTGCCATTTGGGTTGTGCACCAAAACACCATATTATTTTCTAAATGCATAAGATAACCATGCATATTGTTAGGATTAATTGAATATCTAGAGAAGCCTATGAAATAGATTAGCGGAAGCAAATAACAAAAATTCGACAATCGCACAAAGAACACTAGAATTTAAATGATTCAGCTTGAACAATAGTGTATGTCCACTGGCGGAGTCGTTCTCAAGGAATTTACCATCACAAAGATTATTGACAGCTTACTTCCACAAATCAAGCAAAGATCTCCTCCATTTCTTTTACACCATGATTCTAGGATAATTAGCATTTAATTTTGTAACTGTAAATTTATATTCATACCATACTCAATTAGTTACCTTAGATAGATTTGTTCCTTGTATCTATTTATTTAGACCATTCTCAATGTAAAATTCAAGTCACAGAAATACAAAGAATTTAGTTCTTGACATGATATCAGACTAAACCTCGATCCCCATCCTACCCGTGACCCTCATGTCTTCCTCTTCCTCTTCTTCTTCATCTTCATCTTCCTCTCCCACTATCCTTTCTCCATATATCCTCATCCCTCTGACTCTCCTAGCCTCATCCTTGTTTCCAGTCTTTTCACCGGTGACAATTTTCCCAAATGGAAAAAAGCCATGACCCGTGCCCTTAACGCCAAGAACAAACTAGTGTTTGCCGATGGCACTCTTCTCCCACCCGAAACTACTTCTCCAGATTATAGACAATGGAACCAAACTAAAGACATGGTCCTTACCTGGCTTTTAAATTCCATCAGTCCCTCCATAGCCAACTCCCTTGAATTTCATACTGATCCCCGAACCGTATGGCTGGATCTCCAGTCCCGATTTTGCCATGGCAATAATGCCAGGATTTATCATCTCAAGTGTGAGCTATCCTCCCTGCAGCAACACAATCACTCTGCCCATGATTACTACAACCAAATCAAGCAGATTTGGGATGAACTCAATCACTTACAACACACCAACGATCTCAAACAATTGTAGAAACAAGCTGAAGATGAGAGAGTTTACCAATTTCTCCTTGGCCTTAATGATTCTTTCTCCCAACTCAGAATCCAAATCTTAGCCATGGAAACCCTTCCCCCCATCACAAAATTTTTTTCTATTCTTTTTCAGGAGGAGCAACAACGCCTACTCCATCTCAGGCCACCATCGACGGAAGCCCATATCCTCGCTGCTCACTCTGGTAGACCCACGAAACAGACCCTGCAATGCACTGTTTGCGGCAAAATGGGTCACTCCAGTGACAGTTGTTGGCGTGTAATCGGGTACCCAGCAGGTCGCAACCCCCGTGGCAAACCACAGCCGTCTCTCCTCGGCAAACCACCACCAAACTCGATGCCGATGGCTCATCAAGTCTCTACTTCTTCCCCCACCTCCTGGTTTGACCCATGATATGTATCAAAAATTACTTGATCTGCTTCAATCAAACCCTTCACCTGTAAATTTCATGGGTAATGTCTTCTCTCCCCTTCCCTTTAATAGCCGTCCGATTGGGTGGTGGATATGGTGCCACCGACCACCTCTGCCCTGACAGAAGCCTCTTCTCTACGCTGTCTCCCCTCTCTCATAACCAACAAGTTACTTTACAAAATGGGCATAAAATAAACATTGAGGGTGTCGGTACTTGTCACTTGGCCGAACACCTCACTTTACATGATGTTTTTTTTTGTTCCTCATTTCTTATTTAATCTTCTTTCTGTTCCCAAACTCACAAATACTAATTCTTGCATTATTTCTTTTTCCTCTTCTACTGTTTCTTTTCAGGACCCACAGTCGATGAGGCTGATTGGAGCGGGTGAGCTTTGCAATGGACTTTATGTATATTGGTCCCCACCCATTACTGCTTTCTCCACTCAGACTACTGCTAATAAAATCTTATGGCACAAACGCCTAGGTCATCCTTCCCGCTTAGTTATTTCTAGTCTTTTCAATAATCCATGTGTTATCTCTGATTGTGATATTTGTGCTCGTTCTAAGCATACTAGACTACCTTTTTCCATTCCTGCTAATAAAAGTACTATGATTTTTAATAGAATTTTTTGCGATATCTGGGGTGGCTATCATACTTCTTCTATTTGTGGTGCTCATTATTTTCTAACCATTGTTGATGATTTTTCTCGCACTACTTGGATATATCTCATGCGCTATAAATCTGAAGCATACACTTATCTCATGCATTTTTTTGCCCTTATCAAAAATCAATTCAAAACCACGATTAAAATTATTCGAACTAATAATGGCCAAGAATTTCTTTCCCACAAATTTCAAAATTATCTTCATGATCACGGCATTCTTCATGAACGTACTTGTGTTGAAACTCCACAACAAAACGGTGTTGCGGAACGTAAACATCGGCACCTCTTGAATGTTGCTCGTAGTCTACGTTTTCAAGCTCACTTACCCTTGAAATTTTGGGATGAATGTGTCCTCACCGCTACATATCTCATCAATCGCACTCCCAGCCGACTTCTTCAAAATAAATCCCCTTTTGAACTTTTCTTTGATATCCCTCTAACCTATACCCATTTGCGCGTTTTTGGCTATCTTTGTTATGCCCAAACTCTCCACGCTTCCCGTGATAAATTTTTTCCCCTGCCTCTAAGTGTATATTCCTAGGTTATCCTAGCACCCATAAAGCATATAAACTCTATAATCTTGACACTCAAGTTGTTTTTTATTCTCGTGATGTCACTTTTCACGAACATCAGTTTCCTTTCCAGGATGTTTCTCCTTCTTTACCTACCCCTCTGCCTATTCTTCCCCTTCCCGTCCCTGAACCCATCTTACCACCCTCTCCTACTACCTCTACTATTGCCAACTCCTCCCCTCCTCCTCCTCCTTCCCATCCTCCTCCTCCTCCCCGTCCCCGTCGCACCACTACTCGACCCATATATCTTCAGGACTATATATGCCCGACCATACACAATGAGCTCACTGCATCCTCACCTGCTGCATCGACCTCAGGTACTACTCATCCTCTATTTGCTTTTCTTTCTTATTCTCGTTTCTTACCTTCTCATCTTATTTTTTTAAATGCTCTCACTGTTTTTGCTGACCCTACCTCTTATTCCGCTACTACTCGTCATGCCCATTGGCGAGACGCCATGTCTGCTGAACTTTATGCTCTTGAAGATGATTCCACTTGGACCCTTGAGTCTCTTCTCCTGGAAAAAAACCCATTGGTTGTAAATGGGTGTTTAAAACCAAGCTCAAAGCAAATGGCTAAGTCGAAAGATACAAAGCTCGATTAGTCGCCAAAGGCTATACCCAAGTTGAAGGCCTCGACTACCATGAGACTTTTGCCCCTGTTGCCAAAATGACTACCGTTCGGTGTTTGTTGGCTATTGCTGCTTCTCTCCAGTGGATCATTCACCAACTTGATGTCAATAACGCCTTCTTACATGACGACCTTGATAAGGAAGTCTACATGACCCTTCCTACGGGATATTGTTCAAAAGGAGAGACTCGTGTTTGTCACCTCCGCAAATCCCTCTACGGCCTCAAACAAGCCTCTCGCAATTGGTTTTTCAAACTAACTACTGTGCTTCTTAATGCAGGTTTTTCTCAGTCTCAGGTGGATCATTCTTTATTCACATTGGTTACTTCTACCAGTGTCACTCTTGTTCTTGTTTATGTCGATGATATTTTGGTGACCTGCAATGATCGCTCACAAATTGAGGTCTTCAAACGTGTTCTCTCCACACACTTCAAAACCAAAGATCTAGGTCCTCTCAAATATTTTCTTGGTCTCGAAGTTGCTCGATCACCTCAAGGCATCTTTCTCAACCAACGCAAATATGCTCTTGAAATCTTATCTGATAGTGGCCAACTCGGTGCTCAGACCGCTTACTTCCCTATGGAACAAAATTTGAAGCTCACCAACCACGACGGCTCTCTCCTTTCAGATCCTTCTCCTTATCGTCGCCTTGTTGGTCGTCTCATATACTTAACTATCACTCGTCCTGACATTGTTTTGCAGTGAACATTCTCAATCAATTCATGCACGCTCCTTGTGATCCTCACATGCAGGCTGCCACTCGAGTCCTTCGCTATCTCAAAGGCAGTCCTGGACAAGGCATTTTCTTCTCCTCCTCCAACACTCTTCATGTTACTGCCTATATTGATTCTGACTGGGCCAGTTGCCCCACCACCCGTCGCTCCACCACCGGCTACTTTGTTCAGCTTGGCACCAGTCCCATTTCCTGGCGTACAAAAAATAGACCACCGTGGCACGATCCTCCGCTGAAGCTGAATACCGTGCCATGGTCGTCACCACCTGCGAACTCACTTGGTTGAAACAGCTCTTCACTGATCTTGGTGTCTCTCACCCCGAGCCTATCAGCCTCTATGGTGACAATCAATCTGCTTTACATATTGCTCACAATCCTGTATTTCATAAGCGCACTAAACATATTGAGATTGATTGTCACCTTGTTCGTGATAAAATTCGATCTGGACTCCTTACTTCTGTTCACACCTGCTCCCATGAGCAAGTTGCTGACATCTTCACCAAAGCACTGGGTCATGATCTCTTCCACCATTTCCTATGCAAGTTGGGCATTACGAACCTTCATGCGCCAACTTGAGGGGGCGTATTGACAGCTTACTTCCACAAATCAAGCAAAGATCTCCTCCATTTCTTTTACACCATGATTCTATGATAATTAGCATTTAATTTTGTAATTGTAAATTTATATTCATACCATACTCAATTAGTTACCTTAGATAGATTTGTTCCTTGTATCTATTTATTTAGACCATTCTCAATGTAAAATTCAAGTCACAGAAATACAAAGAATTTAAATTTAGTTCTTGACAAAGATGGAGTACAATAGAGAGATCACAAATCACTCATCAATCTCAAAAGCCTCAATATAGCCAATGAGCTCTCAAAATCTCACAAAAGGATCAGTTCTCTCTCTTTTTGGCGGCCACTCCCACTTTTTCTCTTTACAAAAATATGTTTATATATAAAATGGTGCAGAAATTAGGTTTTCTAAACGTTTGCTCTAGCGGACTATCGAGAGAACAATCTATCTGAAGACCGTTCGAGCCAAGATTGAGCCACAGTCAAGCCAAATCTCTGGAATGTCAATTTTAACAAGAAATCAAACTACCATTCCAACACACACGTCACACATACACACACGATGACACACATACATACATAAAGATAAAATAGGGTGTTTTTTATTTTTTGCTTGAAAGATAAGGTGTTGGATAATATTCGAAATACAATGGAAAACAGTAAGAAAGATCGAAGTTATCTAGCGCTATCACGCACCACATGTAATACTGGAACTGTGCAGCCCATACCCATGCATACAAGCTGATTAATTAATTCTGGCCTAGCTCACATATTGCTTAACTCGTAGGGCAACAACGAATATCAAACACAAACTTTTGTGTGCAGGGTACAATTCTAATTTTTAGGGAATCAATATAAGGTGTTAAGTACGTACAACAACATTCAACACGATCCTCACAGAAAGACTTGTTTTTACGACGTGTTCTCATCAGTACCACAATATCTGCACGCCAAGAAATGGTTGAGATTCGACAAAACTGCAATGCTGCTCATGAAAGTTTAGTTGACATGGGACTCTAAAGAGTGAGTTCCTCTATTTTTAGGTATATATATAAAATAATTAAAATAATTTTGACGTAAGAAATTTATCCAACATATTTTTTTATTTTTTATTTTAAAAAAAATTCCAATTACGTATGACATGCATTCACATTTGCATATAGCTAGCTAGGATACTGTTCATGAGTCTATATATATATATATTATATATGACATATTTTGATCGTTATATATGCTATAAACTCGTGAAAATAGCGAATTGTGTTCTCAAAAAATTTCTTATATAATGAAGTAATGATTCCTCGCTCAGATAATTTTTTTTTAAGTGAATGATACCTCGGAATGCGTATATTATATGTCTTTAAATTAGTTGTTTCGGTACTGAGGAATATTCATCATCATATATAATATTATTGGTTACTATTTTTTTCAAAGAACTTTAATTTAAGCTACATGATCATGTTAAGAACAAAAAAAATGATCATGTTTATTTTCATGCTATTTCGTATTTCTGAAAATTAAGTACTAGATCATATATATATATAAGTACAGTTGGCATGATATGCTCATGATCAATGCGTTATGTATATTAATATAAACTATATATGGACAATTAACACTTTTAAATTTAGATGATTATGGGACAAATGATCATCAAGATCATCGAGGGCTACAATTTGGTCAAATCCAAGTACTGTAAAACATGATGGGATGATGAAGACGTACCGTAATGGTTAAAACAATAATATTGCCTGCAGAATTAATGCCTGCTAGTCTAGCTATCAGCTTGGGCCTTATCGAATCGCCCACTTCCGAAATTCAGTAGATAATCGATCGTATACAAGACAGTAGATGGAATGGAAGGAATAATAAGCTGAGACCTCGTAAATGGGCGTATGCATGGGAATTAATTAATATTAGATGAGCCCAAGATAGATTTGAACTTCGGAGATCATCATGATTGAAGTAAACACCCTGAAAAGAAAACAATATTGGGGCACCGTAGTTGAACCAAATGATATGGCCTGGACGTACCTACGTACGTACACGAGAGAATGATGTCATGGATGCATGCATGTGAGACCTTTTTGCCAGAAGAAGGCCGGACAGGCAAGCTAGACAAGCTAGAGAAACCATATAGAACATATAATAAATTTGTTAACTAGTACTTCTCTTTCTTATAAGACAAATTGGAGATTTATTAATTAACCTTATCAATTGATCTCAAATATAGACACCCTGGTGGTGAGGAAAATAAGCTTTGACTCACTTGGGTTATGAGGCTCGGTTTTCTTCTTTTTGTTTCGCAAATTAGGGTATTTTCAGCCATCTCGAGTCACCATGCACGTCCGATAAGGGTTTAAGGGCGGCTCAAAGGAGACTAGAGTAGGCATATGCGCGCCAAGGTCCCCACCCCATCTATATATGGCCCCTCAAATAAGAAAGTAAGGGATAAAAAAGGCATAAGGAAGAATTCCATAGATAGATTTTAGTTTTGATATAGACTTATAATTAAGTCAAAGAAAATCAAAAAATGTATTTGAATCTTAAATTAAGAAAGTATAAGAATTTAAGAAAAATAGAAATTGAAAAAATAACTGATCAATACAAAAAGTTGATAAATAATTATAAAAGAATATTTAATTGTTATAATGAATTTTTCTGGTAGGTAATTCTTATGATAAAAATATAAAGGCCTTCTGCTAATGTTTGCCTTAAGGCCTCATTTGACATTGAGCCCGGCCCTGCCTCCTATCCGCCATCGCCAAGATCATAGCAATATTACAAAAAGGAAAAACAAAACAGATTTAATTTATAGTTTGAAGTGACATCAAACAATTATGATCTGACCGATCGGAGGCTATAATGAGTTTCAGATTAGTTGTGAACGAAGCGAGTGTGATTAATGGATGAGTTATGTTACATACAATTATTTTTACGTATTTTTTTATATATTTTATTGATATGATTGGTCAAATAAGTTATTTTATATTTAAAAAAGTGACATAACCAATCACATTGGATAGAGTGCACAAAAAATACGTAAAAATAACTGCACATAAAATCTTTGTTAATAGATACAACATGCTGCAATAGTAAGTACATTTGACAGGTAATCAACTAATTTTATTTAAATTCCCAAACATTATCCCCACGATTGTCAAAAGAAATTAATACACTAATATATAAAAAGGATAACTAACAAATTAATGGCCAATTACGCATAAATGACTTATTTAGGAACTATTAAATAATATTACATATAGTTATAAGATGTCCAAATTTCGTACAGTTTCTTATAAAATAATGGAGCCACCATAAAAGTAGGTTTTTTTCATATACATTCTTGGTGTGCCCATATATATATATTTTTATTTATTAAAGAACTACATAGACTTGCACTCTCTAAGATTGTAAAGGAGGCCGTCTTTACATAATAATTAGTGCATTATTACCATGAGGGAATCCTTCTTTCATGGTGATGGTGTGAGCCTGGTGCTGCCACTGGAGAGGGACGAGAGTTGACACCTTCGAATGGTCTTCCTATAAATACAGAAAGAGGAAATTACCAAAACCCTGCAAATATCGATGCTAAAACAAATCTCATTAAATAAATGTTGTACTAAAGAATTATATTCACCATCAAGGAGTCAGCTAATTAATGCCTCAAATCATTATAACTTATTTCCGACGCAATAACTGATAAATGAGAGGGAAAAAATACACTTGTACTCTCATATATATAATTGTAGTTTGTTTGATGAGTGAATGGTCCAATTGTGTGCATAAACAGAGCTTTATTTTCTTGGGAAAACAAAACTCATGAGGTTGAAATGATCTGATCAAATGAATTCGATCAAAAGCCAAAATCAGATTGAAATTAAAGAAGCTCGGGTAATCGATGATTAATTTGTTTTAATACGTGTGTGTATATATATATATATTATATATATCATCAACATGATAAGGAAAAACTGAAAGATTATTAAAATAATAGCGAAACGTTGATAAAGTACTGCATGCATGAGGAATGGTTTAGTCACAAAAAGTTCACACGTGTAGAAGTAAATTATCTACAAACTTATGTAGCTTGACCTTGAAATTAATTTAGATTATAAAATTACTTTTATTGTAAAGTACTAGATGATCTAACGTATCATTCGATACCATGTCAGTTTGTGAATTTATTTTTATGAGATCTCTAGTTGTTAAAACTTCTCTTTTTCATGCAAAGTAAGATAAAGAAAAAATGTGAAAGAACAACGGACCAATTCTTGAAATAGTAAAGTAATTACCTGCAACGACGGCTATTTGCATAAACATGATACAGATGGTGGCAATAAAGATTAGTAGAATGGAAGCACGGAAGTTAAAGGAACGGGAACACGCCATTATTCTTAAAGGAACGTGAAATACCCTTTCAATTCCTCTTGCCACAGGTACCTTATTTATACAATGCCGAAACAACGTCTTTGATCCATTATTTGGTAGTATGCTCAAAATATATAAAAGCATCCACAAAATCCCCCAAAAAAAAAAAAAAATTCTCTTGCGTGTACTGCACCCCGAAAGTGGAATAGACCGAAATCGTTAATATTTGGAAATTTTACCTGACATGGCAAGAACGTGTAAAGTGGGAAGAAATTGAGGACTACGTGACATGATTTAAAGATGTGATATGTTAGATTTACTTTAATAATAGTAACTTTATAACCTGACATTCTATAATAAGACACGTTAATTTGTGAATTTACTTTTATAAAATTTATTTATGACTAAAGCATTTCTTCTAGAGAAATTTTATTTGCAGTCCCCATTTGAGGACTGCATGTGCAAGTCATTCATTAAATGGAAAAAAATATCATTTTAATAAGGATATTATTGTAATTTTAAAAAAATTTAAAAATAAAATTAACTAAGCTTGCAATGCTATCCCCAAATGAGAATTGTACGTGGCATTGCTTTTTCTCCTATGTATATATAGTTTCCTTCGGAGAATTGAATTTGGGTTTTTGACTTTAGGGATAAAGTTTGCAACCCATGGGTGTTTTTTCCTTCTTTCCTGTTTGGAAAGTTTGCGATGGACGTTGATATTATTGCATCATGTTAAGGCTGAGCAGCCCCATTTTTAGAGCTTCCGATTATTGTTCATTGCTGGGAAATGGGTAAGGAATGAGATTCGGCTTGGCATTACATGACACCGTCCATGGTGGAGTACTGGGCCAAAAAGAGATGAAACAAAGTAAGTATTAAGATAGAAAAATTCTATTTGCAGCACCAACATGGAGACTGTATGTGCAAGTCTTTCATTAAATAGAAAAAATTACAATTTTGATAAGGATATTATTGTAATTTTAAAAAAATTTAAAAACAAAATTAATTAGGCTTGTAATGCCGTCCTAAATGAGAACTGTACGTAACATTGCTCATTAACATATTGTGTCGGCCCGAAAATATATCATACACAAAAAGTTCACTACTAGTCACTAGTTTTCACTATTATTCAAAGATTGTTTAAGATCACATCAGCATCCAAATGTAGCCTGGAACTTAGTGAGTTGAGATGAGATGAAAGTTAAAAATTGAAAAAAATATTGTTAGAATATTATTTATTAATATTATTATTGTTTTGAAATTTAAAATATTTAAAAAAATTATAATGATTAGATTAGATAAGTTTAGATGAGATTAGATAAGTTTAGATGAGTTGAAACGATCTTTCTATCCAAACCTAACTAAGTCTAGTCTAGTCTTTATGTTTAGGATAGGTTTGGAAGTTTTATCTTCCACAAAATTCTCAGAGATACAAAATTCATGACTTAAAAGTCTTTGTGTTTGTTCTCCCATTCGATACTCTTAAGATTGGACCGAAAGCTGAGGATTATTTTTCCATGAAAATTCGGGAAAATAAGTCATGATTTACGAGAGATCTAAGTTATGAACTCTCACCAGTACCCGTAGTCGTACGTGCATATTGACCAACGAATCTTTTGTGCGGTCCAATTCTAATTTGTGTGGAATCAAAATAAGGTACTGTTAATGGAACAATATTCAACATGTTCTAGGTAGGGGTGTAACCGGTCCGGTTTTGGACAAAATCTTGGACTGAACTGGTATGACCGGTTTTGTATTTTTCAAAACCGATTACGCACCGGTTACCCACCTAAACCGGTATTTCCGTTTTTACCGGTTTCCGGTCCGGTCCGGTCCGATTTTTCGGTTTTTTTAAAATATAAATTTGATATTAGTATAATATTAGACTAATAGTATTAATATTAGACTATTAGTATAGCTATATAATACATGATCAATTACATTTTCATTTTTAAGATTAAACTTTTATTTTATACTAACATTATCTTATATATGATTATATTAATAGCATATGATCAAAGAAATTACAAATGTTTATATTTAAGATTAACATTTTATGTTATAATTTATAAATTATAGTATGAAATTATTTCATATATGATATATAATTATATTATATATATAAATTTCACATAAAATTATAAATATATAAAAAATATTTTGTATAAAACTTATATATAAAATATTATTTTTTTTATATATTTTATCAACCGGTCCGGTCCGGTCCGGAAAATCTCAAAACCAGAACCGGACCGGTTCCGGCCGGTTTATGAAATTTGGGAACCGGTTCCGGACCGATTCGGTTAAAAACCGGTAAAACCGGTCCGGTTCGGTCCGGTTTACCGGTTTAAATTTACACCCCTAGTTCTAAGACTAGACAAGGAAAACAAAAGGGTCTTTTGCAAAAAACAATATTCAACATGTTTTATCGTGTTTTCTTCGCCACATTAATTAGCATGCTGGCCAGCCAAGAAATCGTTGAAATGCAACAAAAGCTCTGTACCGTTGCTCGCACTTTAGTTGACATTGGACTCCGAATATCGAGTGCATGCGTCTATTTTCTTGTATGCAACCACAATAATTAAAATAATTTAAGATAAGAAAATTATCAAACATGAATAAAAAAAATGCTAATTAATTACGTACTAGTAGTGGCCTCAACAAATTTAATTTGACCAAAATTTGATTAGAAAATTCACTTTTACAAATTTAGCTAGTCACTTTTCAACAACATCAAATAACAGGCTCAACAAATTTATCACTATTCTATTAAAATATTGATTTTAAACTTTTCATTTATTTTAATTCTAATTGTAATTTGAATATTTATTCGTTATAAAAAAATTACATATTAATTTTCTAATGTTTATATTATTTCAACGGATAAAATTTTCAAACGGTTTTTTTTTTTACAACGGTCATATTTTTTCAACTAATATATGATTGTATTAAAGTTTATTGTTGTATTAAAATTTATTGTTTTATGTTTATGGTTGTATTAAAATTTATGGTTGTATTATTATTGTATTAAAGTTTATGGTTGTATTGAAATTTATGGTTGTATTAAGGTTTATGGTTGTGTTGAAGTTTATAGTTGTATTAAAGTTTATGGTTGTATTGAAGTTTATGGTTGTATTAAAGTTTATGGCTCTCAAAATTTAAAACCACCGCCCAAAAGAGAAAAAAAAAACATGTACACACGGAATCAATAAAATCACAAGGAAAAAGAACAAGGCTAGTAACACAAGAGACGTTCAGCTAGGATAACAAAATACAAGAAGAATCTAGAAATCAAAGAAGAATCCAGCATAAAACCTATAATCCCAGGGAAAAAAATAGAGAAAGAAAAATGGAGTTCAGCGTGGCTTACGGTGGCAACTGTGGGAGTTGATGGCGTTCTGCGGTTGCAATTATGGGAGTCGATGGCGTTCCGCTGTTGCAACTATGGAAGTCGATGGTGTTTCACGATTGCAATGGTGGGAGTCGATGGCGTTTGGTGCATGGTTTTGTTCAAGTGAAAGAGAGGAAAGGTAGACAGTGGGTTTCATGCTTGGGTTTTTCTTTCACTTTTTCTTCTTGCGCGGGAGAGAAGCAGGCAGCGAGAAGATAATTTTTTAATCAAAAAATAATAGTTGGCCAATTCCTTGGGCTCAACAAATTTGGCCAGTGATATAATATGTAGCTAAAATAAGTGTTCATTTGTTGATTCCATTGTTACACTTTATTTTGCACCTTAGTTATTCCTTGGCCAAAATTTAACTTTGTTAAGTCTACTATTAGCGCTCTCACTTTGTAAGCTTGCTTGCCGTTCATTACACAAATGCTAGCTAGTAACTCATGGGCATGGGTTCGCTCCAACCATTGCAAGATAACAAAGGATCATTCGGATTCACTCATCTCTTCGATTTATCTTTGAATAATGCTACTATGCATCATCATTTTTGTTGAGGAATAATCTCGCATTGCCTGTGAACAAGGTCTAGCTTGGGTATATTTATAAGGAATGAGCAATCTTCTCTTGTAGAACCGGTTTTATGATATGAGTTTGGCCCATGAATTTCTTCATGGTATCAGAGTCTGTCCCAAGACGAATGGGGACCCACACTACTTACCACATGACAAGGATTAGGAAAAATACTAGCATGCACGTGAGAGAGGGTGTTGAGGAATAATCTCACATTACTTGTGGCCAAGATCTAGCTTGGACATATTTATAAAGAATAAGCAATCATCTCTTATAAAACCGATTTTATTAGTAAGTTAGGCCCATAAATTTCTTCAATTTTGACTGCTCATGTATTTTTTTTTCTATTACTTACTGATTAAGGAAGTGACTATAGTTAATTGATGTATTTATTTATTTATTTTTTAAAAATATTTAAAAATGTTAAAAATTGTAAATAAAAAAAATTAAAAATTGTACAAGTGTGACAGCTGGGCGGCACGCTAAGACTACACTTTTAAATTTTCTAGTGCTTTTACAATCTGGTAACATTCTAATTAATTAGGAAATGCATTTCTCAATTTTCAATATATTATATTAATTAGGACTCTCGCTAAGTGGAATATTAACAAATGGGGATGAATTGCAGGCCAATTGAATATTTTTATAAGTTTTTTTTTTTTTTTTTAAATGAATGATGGTTATGCAAATAAATTGAATATATATAATTTCTATTACGTTAGTTAATTATAAACTAAATCTTAAAATATATAGTTATATAAATATCATTATCTAGTTCCCATCGATCCTGCATGCCGTACGTCATGGCAGTCCACTGTCCCTCTCGTTGTCGCGAAATTGGATGCTTGTGAAGATGAGAATCACCTTCAAAGTTTTACGTTCTCTTGGCCTAACATATGGCCTGCCTTCCTTATGCCATGAGTGCCTAAATAAATTATACAAATTAGCCTTTTTTATCACTTCAATTACATCCTTTACATGTATAATATATTAAAGATATTTACTGCAAGTTAAATCACCACTGTTCCAAAAATTTAAACTGATTAGAAAAAATAGATTTTATTATTTGTATTATATTTTTAATATACTTACTCACATGTAAGCCAGTCTCTTCTTCAATGAGTAGGCTCAACGAGTAAAATATTTAATTAAATAGATAAAATATATAGTTAAATTTTGAACTCAGAACCTCGCTATAATACTATTTATTTCTTAAATGTAAATTTTTTTATTTGTATCATACTTAACATTTACATCCCACCAACCTCTAACAATTATTGCGGTTCTCTCACAGAAAAAGGAAAAGAAAAAGAAGTCACCTCTATCACACTTTAAAGCTGGCAAGAATTAACGCTCCAAAGTTTTAGAAATTAGATCATACAACTCTGGATTTCCTCTCTTTTCGATTTTAAGATCTTGGTTCCAACTTGAATCAAATCCTAAAAGACTAAGAACATTCTCGATATACGTAACTGAAAAAAAAAAAAAAAGAATGCAAATTAATTAGATTCGAGGCAAATGCAAATAAAAATATAATGAAGGAGACAAATGAAGATAAGTATCCTGCCACGTCCACCAAGAAAAGAAACCCATCCATAGTTTGCAAAATTTATTTATTTATTTTTAAACATTTTTTAAACTCTTTAAACATTTAAAAAAATTATAAACTCATTAAAAAATACTTTCTTAATCAATAAGTAAAAAAATAAATTACGGTGAAAATATCAATTTCACTAAGAAAAATGATGCACAGAAACTATCGATTTTTTTACTTAATAATTAAGGAAGTGTTTTTAAATAAATTTATAAATTTTTTAAATGATTAAAATTATTTAAAAAATACTTGAAAATAAAATTAGAAAAGAGTAATGATACATACAACACTTTTCACAATACATGATGTAAAATGAAAATATTTTTGTAAAGTAACGAGCCTTGTTAGGTATAAACGGTTTGATGCACCAAACCACTGACGCTGACATGGCTTTTGTTATTGAAAAGAAGAAAAATTTTGAGAGAATAAAAAAGTCCTCCATCTCACGAAAATCATTTCCGTTTTCAATTCGCACCGTTTCATTAAACGGATGCCTTACATGTCAACATCAATGAGCGGTTTAGTGTGCAAACTCACTTGCAATAAGACTTTTTCTTTACAATAAGACCACTCATTTTAAAACGTGATTATGAAATATGTTGTGAAAAGTATCTATGTGTTATCATTTTTTTAAGGAGAAACAAGATAATCTTATCAAACAATCCGAGCAATATCAAAGGTTAGCAGGAAAAAGTAGGGAAAGGGAAGTATGTCAGGAAATCGTTGGAATGGAAGGTCTAGGAAAGACTTTCTAATGGTCGTCGTTCTTTCCTAGCTACCCAAACCAAAAACTCCGTGCACTTTCCTCTTCCCTTCCCTTTTCACCTGTCTCTCTCTCCCTGAGTCTCTCGTATTTATGCATGACTCGCACTGAACAACAAAAGGAAGTCCAAAGGAATTAGAATAAAAGTAAATTATTTTGTCCACCAGATTTGGATTATTTTTTGGGGTAAGTAGCCGGAGCTGAGTTTTTCTCGCTAATATACAGAAAATTCTCAAACAGACACCCATATGATGTAGAAAATAAGCTTGACTGACTTGCGTTATGAGCTTTATCCCATCAAATTACAACCATGTAAGCTCGAGGGGCTTGTTTTAAACCATATATGGACTTATGAAGCTTACACACAAAATCCAGATGCGCAAGTTCCTCAAAACCCTTCAATTGAGCCATATAAACCTCATCTTCCAAAATGCCATGGAGGAAAGCATTAGAAACATCCAATTGCCGAAGGTCCTACTTGAAAGTAACGAGCATGATCAAGAACTGTGCGGACAGTAGATGGTTATATGACTGGGCTGAACATTTCATGGAAGTCAATCCCACTGCGCTAGAGATAGCCAACAGCAACCAACCTCGCCTTAAGGTGTTCGACACTCCCATCAGGTCTACGTTTAGGCTTAAAAACCAATTTGTTAGGAACCACATTCTTACCCGGTGGATGGGGACATAGGGTCTAGGTTTCATTCATCAACAACACCTAAAACTCACTCTCCGTAGCTGCATGCAACGCTGGTATAGGCGCCGCTTGAGCATAGGTATGAGGCTCGAAGATTATGGCACCTACATGCAAACCTCGAAGAGGGTGACGTGTAGAGTAATATAAATGGAAATTAGGGAAAGAGCGGGGCTAAAGGTGACCAGTCCGAGACCTAGTGACAACATGATAAGGAGAGGTAGGAGAAGGAGAGGCCGTATGCTGAGGTTCAAGGGTGTTGAGAATGGAGGGTGTAGTAGGAGGGGGAGAGTCTAAGAGAGGCTCGGGTGAGGCAAAGGGTACATATATAGTAGGCGGCAGGGAGGAGGAGAAGGATCGGTTACTGGAGAAGGTTCAGAGGGAGAGAGCAAAATATGTGAAGGAGAGATGAGTAAGGTGAGATATACCTGAGGAGGTCACGTGGCTACTAGAGTCGGTGATAAGGGATTGTACATGACAGGAAACCTAGCGTTGTCAAAGATCAGATTCCTGGAGATATAGACACCCCAGGAGGAAGGGTCAAAGCACCAAAACTCTCTGTGATTAGAATAGTAACCAATAAAAAGGCATGGCGTACTACGATAAGAAAGTTTATCTCGCATGTAGGGACGAAGGAAGGAAAAACACTAACAACCAAAGGACCGAAAATAACCAAAATTGGGAGGTGGATGGAAGATATGTTCAAAAGGAGATAAAAAAAATTAAGAACTTGGGTGGGTAAATGATTAATGATAATGATAGAGGTTGAGAAGGCATCAACCCAAAATTTCTTGGGTAAGCCAGATTGCGTAAGGAGGGTAAGTCCCATTTCAACATGTGGTGGTGTTTCTGCTCAGCAAGACCGTTTTGTCGAGAGGTATGAGGACACGATAGGCGATGAAAAATCCCATTAGAGCTAAGAAATTGCTTAAAAGTAACGGAACAATATTCACCACCATTGTCACTTTGAAATTGCTTAATGGGATAAGTAAATTGTTTTTCCACTGAAAGTTTGAGTTTAACAAATGTAGGGAAAACATCGGACTTATTAGAATTGGGAAACAACAAACAAAAGCGACTAAAATCATCAATAAAAATTCAATAGTAATGACAACCACTCAAGGAAGGAATGGAAGTAGACCAAACATCTGAATGAAATAACTATAGAGGAGGAGTAGATTCTCGTGAAGAATCAGAGAATGGCAACTGCTTATACTTTCCTAGCATACAAGACACACAGATGGACTAATTATTGAGCGAATTAGTAATAGGAAGAGAGAAACTAGGGAGGTCATGACGAAGAGTTGCTTCAGATGGATGCCCCAGGTGACAATACCAAGTGAAGGTAGGAGCCTTAATGGCAACGGTCTTGGTGAGAGCATGGAACTTAGACGGAGACAGTTGACGAAGGTTGATTGGGTACAATCCATTATCACTTGGCCTTGTCAGGAGCGTGACCCTCGTCGTGATGTCCTTCAATGAGAAATGAGAACTAGTGAGCTCAAAAAGAACATTATTGTCTTTACAAAATTTATTGGTGGAATGAAGATGCGCAGAAGCTTGAAGACAATAAGTGACATCATTTAAGGCGAGAGTAGAAGAGAGAGTTTTTATGGAGGCATTGCCAGTGAGTGAGATGATCAAACTTGCCGCATTACCTACACCCATAGAGTTATCGCCTTCATAGGGTTGAGAAGTCGCAAGGTTGGCAACATCCGAAGTGACATGAATATTGGCACCGCTATCAGCATACCATTGGTGCTGATTCAGATAAGTGGTATTGGCCTAGCAACCATGGTAGCCAATTCTGTAGGAGGATGGCGCCCCAGATAAGCATAATTCATGTGGTTGAAGCAATCAAGTGCCTGATGATTCTCCATCCTAAAAATTTGATAAGGAGATCGAGGGCGAGAGTCAGATGGCACATATGTAGATGCCGAAGAGGGCAAGTGAGGTAGCAAGTGCCAAAATTGAGAAGAAGAGGAGGCTGGGCCACTAGGCATGGAAGATCCTGAAGATTGGGACCTGTTGTTGTTGCGGGATCCTGGCTTGGAACCAGGTTTGTGAGAATAAAGAGCATAGGGTCCAGTCTCGGGTTGAAAGGACTGGTTGTGAAACTTCTGCATGAGATCATAATTCAGAAGCTTGGCATGGAGGTCGGAGAAGGCCATCGTTTTCTCCTTAGCACGAAGCATGTATGTCGTTACAAATGAGTGAAAAGAGGAATTGAGCCGTTGAGAACGGAGAGAATTGAATCCGAATCTTCAACTAGTTTGCCAACAGCCGACAATTCATCTAAGAGAGACTTGACTTCATCTAGAAAACTCTGACAAGACATAGAACCTTGCTGGAGGGATTGAAGTTTTCTCTTGATGAGAGAAATCCAAGAGGTAGAAGGTGCAGCAAAATGCAAACCAAGGGCCTGCCAAGCAAGCCATGAGGTCTCAAGACCATAAATGGTAGAGACCACCGAAGGAGATAAAGAGGAGACTATCCAGCCAAGCACCGTTTGGTCCTTATACTGTCAAACCACATAAGTAGGATTAAGGACACCCTGGGCCTTCTAATCATCGCTGAAAAATTGAGGTGGACAAGGATCAAAACCATCAATGATTCCCATCAAACCATAGCTCCGAAAGAGAGGAAGCAACTGAGCACTCCATGCAAGAAAGTTAGTACCATGCATCGAGCTTGATGGAAATAACTTGTGCTGGAAGATGAAAGGCAGCGGAAGAGGAAGATGAAGAACCTGAAGTAGCCATAAGAACGAATGAAGCGTGAGCTTGAGAGGTCTCTGGTACCATGAAAGAATGTGAAATTGTTCTC
Organism: Pterocarya stenoptera; assembly: GCA_003123785.1. Taxonomy (NCBI): domain Eukaryota; kingdom Viridiplantae; phylum Streptophyta; class Magnoliopsida; order Fagales; family Juglandaceae; genus Pterocarya; species Pterocarya stenoptera. The sequence goes on along the minus strand of QEOT01124154.1, from coordinate 150,129 downwards.
GTTTTTCACACCAGAAACCGTGTATGCATTATCATATTTATACACAAAACTGTTACAAACATATGAGAGGATTTACATGTTTGTTACAAGAGATAAACTATAAGAGATAAGCTAGCTAACAGATTTCTAACCAACGTATAGATAAGAGCTGTTACAAAAATCAAATAGAACCAAGTCGAACTAGAAGACTGGAGGGAGTCGAACAGCTTGAACTTTATCCTGCTTGAGCTTTATCACAACCAGCGAAATCTGTCTGAAGGAGATGAGGCGTAACAGAATGATCTTTATCCTTAACAACACACACGTTGACACACATACATACATATATATGTTCGATAAAATAGGGTGTTTTTATTTTTTGCTTGAAAGATAAGGTGTTGGATAATATTTGAAATACAACAGAAAACAGTTAGAAAGATCAAAGTTATCTACGCTATCACTACTTGTAATATTGGAACTATGCAGCCCATACCTATGCATACAAGCAGATTAATTAATTCTAGCCTAGCTCACATATTGCTAAACTCGTACTGCAACGAATATAAAACACAACGAATATCAACAAATACCGATGCATGAGACCTTCTTGCCAGAAGGTCGGATAGGCAAGCTAGACAAGCAAGAGAAACCAGATACAAGATATAATTTGTTAACTAGTACATCTCTTTCTTATAAGGCAAATTGGAGATTTATTAACGATATCAATTCTCAAAAAGACACCTAGATAATGCAAAAAATAAGCTTTGGCTCACTTGTGTTATGAGCCTTGATTTTCTTCTTTTTGTTTCGCAAATTAGGGCATTTCCAGCCATCTCGATTGAGTCACCATGCACGTCCGATTAGGGATCAGGGGCGGCTCAAAGGGGATTGGAGTAAGCAGCTGCCAAGGTCCCCACCCCATCTATGGCCCCTCAAATAAGAAAGTAAATGGAAAAAAAAAAAACGCAGAAGGAAGAATTCCATAGATGGATTTTAGTTTTGATATAGTTTTTCATTGGAAGTTTATTTGTTTGTCTAAATCTAAAAATAAAAATAAAAAATGAAGATAGACTTATAAAGTAAAAGAAAATCAGAAAATGTATTTGAATCTTAAATTAAGAAAGTATAAGAATTTAAGAAAAAGAGAAATTGATAAAGAATATTTATCAAAACTTATAAAAGAATATTTAATTGTTATAATGAATTTTTTTGGTAGGTAATTATTATGATAAAAATATAAGAGTCATTCTACATATAATTGTGAAGTGCGTAAACGCCACGTAATCGCTTTGAAAAAGAGTGGGGTCTACTATTAAAAAATTATTATTATTTATGTGGATCCTATGTTTTATTCACTTTTTTCAAAGCGATTACTCAACGATTGCATAATTTACGATTGCAAATATAATTTCTCAAAATGTAAAGGTCTTCTTCTAATTTTTGCCTAAGGCCTCATTTGACATTGAGCCCGGCCCTGCCTCCTATCCGCCATCGCCAAGTTCATAGCAATATTATGATCTGATTTAATTTATAGTTTGAAGTGACATCAAACAATTATTATCTGATCGGAGGCTATAATAAGTTTCAGATTAGTTGTGAACGAAGCGTATGTGATTAATGGATGAGTTATGTAACGGACAGTTATTTTTATATATTTTTGTGCATTCCACTAATGTGATTGGTTAAATCAGTTATTTTATATTAAAAAAAGTGACACAACCATCACATTAATAGAATGCACAAAAAATATGTAAAAATAATTGTCCATAAAATTTTTGTTAATGGATACAGCATGCTGCATTAGTAAGTACATTTGATTCCCAAACATTATCCCCATGATAATTGTCAACTAATTTTATTTAAATTCCCAAACATTATCCCCACGATTGTCAAAAGAAATTACACTAATATATAAAAATGATAACTAACAAATTAATGGCCAATTACGCATAAATGGCTTATTCAGGACTTGTTAAATAATATTACATATAGTTATAAGATGTCCAAATTTCGTACAGTTTCTTATAAAAAAATGGAGCCACCAAAAAAGTAAGTTTTTTTTCATATACATTCTTGGTGTGCCTATATTATTCTTTTATAAAAGAATTACATAGATTTGCACTCTCTAAAATTGTAAAGCCGGCCGTCTTTACATAATAATTAGTGCATTATTACCCCCGAGTGGCTGAGGGAATCCTTCCTTCATGGGCTATGGCTTGAGCGTGGTGCTGTCATTGGAGAGGGACGAGGGTCGACACCTTTGGATTGTAAATATATATATATTTATAAAAAAACTAGATAAACTTGCATTCTATTATAAAGGCCGGCGCCTTTAGATAATAATTATTGCTTTATTAGCCAGTGTTTTGGTGCCGCTGGAGCGGGAGGACGAGGGACGTTGACACCTTCGGGTGTTCTTCCTATAAATACAGAAAGAGGAAATTACCAAACCCGGCAAATAACGATGCTAAAACAAATCTCATTAAATAGATGTTGTATTAAAGAATTATATTCACCATCAAGGAGTCAGCTAATCAATGCCTCAAATCACTAAAACTTATTTCCGACTCAATAACTGATAAATGAGAGGGAAAAAATACACTTGTATTCTCATGTATATAATCGTAGTTTGTTTGATGAGTGAATGGTCCAATTGTGTGCATAAACAGAGCTTTATTTTCTTGGGAAAACAAAACTCATGAGGTTGGTTGAAATGATCTGATCAAATGAATTCGATCAAAGCCAAAATCAGATTGAGATTAAAGAAGCTCGGGTGATGGATGATTAATTTGTTTTAATACGTGTGTGTGTGTGTGTGTATATATATATATATATATATATCATCAACACGATAAGGAAAAACTGAAAGATTAGGCCTGGTTTGGGTACCTCTCAAACATTTTCACTACTATTCTTTATTTTATTATTACTTTTCACCTATTTTTTCTATTATTCATTACTTTTCACCTACTTTTTATTACTATTCAATATTCTATTATTACTTTTTTATTACTTTTTCACTACTATTCACATACATTCTCAAACACTTTTACTATCCAAACCAGGCCGTTTAGATTAGAAACTCATTTCAATGCATCTCATCTCATTACTATAATTTTTTCAAATTTCCACACAAAATATAATAAACAATTCAACTTTTTCAAATTCTAAAACAATAATAATATTAAAAAATAATATTCTAACTATATTTTATTCAACTCATCTAAAACTATCTCAACTCATCTCTAAATCCAAACGGCACCTCATAAAAAAAATAGCGAAACATTGATATTTTAGATTGGAAAGTATCATACGAAATCATGATAGTTTATAGATTTATTTCAGTGAGATCTTTGTTAAAACTTCTCATCTTCATGTAAAGTAAGATGAAATAAAAAAGGTAAAAGAACGACGGACCAATTCTTGAAATAGTAAAGTAATTACCTGCAACGACGGCTATTTGCATAAACATGATACAGATGGTGGCAATAAAGATTAGTAGAATGGAAGCACGGACGTTAAAGGAACGGGAACACGCCATTATTCTTAAAGGAACGTGAAATACCCTGTCAATTCCTCTTGCCACAGGTACCTTATTTATACAATGCCAAATGCTCAAAATATATAAAAGCATCCAAAAAAAAAAAAATCTCTCTTGCGTGTAATGCACTCCGAAAGTGTAGTAGACCTAAATCGTTAATATTTGGAAATTTTACATGACATGGCGAGAACGTGTAAAGTGGGAAACTTAGACATAAAGACTACATAAAATAAAGACTTAAGAGTTTATGTAGTCTTTATATCTAAGTTTCTTAAATCATGACTTTTTAAAGTCTTTATGTGTTTGTTTTCCCATTCGATAGTCTTAAGATTGGAAAGCAAGTTGAGGATATTTTTCCATGAAAATTCGGGAAAATAAGTCATGATTTACGAAAGATCCAAGTTATGAACTCTCACCAGTACCCGTAGCCGTGCATATTGACCAACGAATCTTTTGTGCGGTCCAATTCTAATTTGTGGGGAATCAAAATAAGGCACTGTTAGTGCGACAATATTCAACATGTTCTACGTCGTGTTTTCTTCGCCACATTAATTAGCATGGTGGCCAGCCAAGAAATCGTTGAAATTCAGCAAAAGCTCTGCAGTCTGCACCGTTGCTCGCACTTTAATTAGTTGACATTGGAGACTCCAAAGATTGAGTGCATGCGTCTATTTTCTTGTATGCAAGCACAATAGTTAAAATAATTTAAGGTAAGAAAATTATCAAACATGAATTAAAAAAAAAAAGCTAATTAATTAATTACGCACTATATATACCTTGCATTCACCTTTGCATATGATTGATACAGGACACTGTTCAGTACATGTATTTCATATTATGATCTTTATAAATAATATTAAAACATGTTTATTTTTTAGGAATGATACCTCGATTTAGTATTTATTTAAGGTTGCTTCGATGAATCTAAAATATCAAAGTTGCTGAGACGAATTGAGGATCCATAATCATAAATCTTGGCTGTTTCTTCATCAAATCATAACTCAGTATTGCAAACTGGCTCAACAAGAAATCTCAGGCACCTTGAAAGTATTCGGGCAGGCATCCCCCAACTTCAGACATGCAGTAGCTCCAGCTCCACCTTATTAATCTTATTGGCCGGCATGCCTTTTTATATATATAGTTTCTAATTTGTTTTTCCTGGAATTACTTTGTTATCTCTTACTTGTAATTAGTATAGCTTATTCGATCGGCTATCGATCATTTCATTTTCATGGGCTTTAGAGCATTGGGATTGGCTTAGTTTAATGTCATCTTATCTTTAAATTTGGCTAATATCATCCACATTTGGCTCACATTGAATTAGTCAAACTGATTTCATCTAAAATATGAGCTATAGTAATTTTATAATTCTTTTCAAATATGAAATGTACTATAGTAAGTCTAAATGCATGTATTTTTTTTTTTTTTTATATATTTTGAGATTATCATCCACATTCTTTTTATTCTTTTGAAATATGTACTGTAGCAATTCTATCATCCACATTCTTTTCATGTGATTTTCTCATATGTAATTTTGTTATATTTTGAGATTATTATATTATAGATATGGAATTTTTATGGATTGTACATATGGGATTTTTATTTACATATGAGATAATTCACAAATATGTACATATGAGATTATTATATTATAGATTGTTAGATTGTAAAAATGAAAATGAATATGATTGTTGGAGGTTATTGAAGATTATGAAAATAAAATAAAAAATTAATTAAAAAATAAAAACTAATTAAAGAAATATAAATAATAAAAAATAATAATATTTTATTATTATAAAGAATATGATGGCTAATCCAATGTAGATTTTAAATGTTAAGTGATTAGCTAAATATTAAAAAGTTACATATTCTTCAACTTTTGGAGATTGGATTAACCAATCCAATACCAATGCTCTTAGTTTTGAGATTTTGTGAAAGGCTTTTCTCAGTCGAAAGGGAGGGTTTAAGTTTCATTTTCCCCGCAGCCAGCAGCTCTTACTGCCTTGTAAGAGCATTAGTAGTGGCCTCAACAAACTTTGATTAGGAAATTCATTTTTACAAATTTAGTTAGCCACTTTTCAACAACATCAAATAACAGGTTCAACAAATCAATTACTATTCTATTAAAATATTGATTTTGAATTTTTCACTTATTTTAATTCTAATTGTAATTTGAATATTTATTCATTAATATTATTCTAACAAATGAGATTTTCTAACAGTCTTTTTTTTTACAACGGTTATATTTTTTCAACTGATATATGGTTGCATTAAAGTTTATGGTTGTATTAAAGTTTATAGTTGTCTTATTGTAGTATTAAAGTTTATGGTTGAATTAAATTTTATTAAATTTTATGGTTGTATTGAAGTTTATGACTCTCAAAACTCAAAACCATAGCCCAAAACAGAGAGAGAGAAAAAAAAAACAACAACAAATACACAGAATCAAGAAAATTGCAAGAAAGAAGAACAATAATAACAAGGCTAAAAACCCAGTAGGTGGACAACACTTTTAAATATACATGATTATGGGACAAATGATCATCAAGATCATCGAGGGCTACAATTTGGTCAAATCCAAGTACTGTACAACATGATGGATGATCAAGACGTACCGTAATGGTTAAAACATTAATATTGCCTGCAGAATTAATGCCTGCTACTCTAGCTATCAGCTTGGGCCTCATCGAATCGCCCACTTCCGAAATTCAGTAGATGATCGATCGTATACAAGAGTGTAGATGGAATGGACGGAATAATAATTAAGAGACCTCGTAAATGGGCGTATCCATGGGAATTAATTAATATTAGAGCGAGCCCAAGATAGATTTGAACTTCTAGTACAAGAAAAATGTATTTGTAATAGATTATTTACGACGAGAATAACAATTTATAACAAAAACAGACTGATTTTAATAGAAAATAATCATTTTTATAGAAAATAACTGACCATAAATAAATAGTTTTCTTGTAGTATTCGGAGATCATGATTGAAGTAAGCCGGCCTAGCTAGTCATCAACATTAACAATATGATGCCACGGGGCAAACACCCTGAAAAGAAAACAATATTGGGGCACCGTAGTTGAACAAAATGATATGGCCTGGACGTATGAGAGAATGGTGTCATGGATGCATGCGACCTTTTTGCCAGAAGAAGGCCAGATAGGCAAGTTAGACAAGCTAGAGAAACCATATAGAACGTATAATTAATTTGTTAACTAGTATTTCTCTTTCTTATAAGGCAAATTGGAGATTTATTAATTAACGTTATCAATTGATCTCAAATATAGACACCCTGATGATGTGGAAAATAAGCTTTGACCCACTTGGATTATGAGCCTTGGTTTTCTTCTTTTTGTTTCACAGATTAGGGCATTTCCAGCCATCTTAAGTCACCATGCACGTCCAATCAGGGTTCAGGGGAGGTTCAAGGGAGACTGGAGTAGGCAGCTGCCAAGGTCCCCACCCCATCTATATATGGCCCCTCAAATAAGAAAGTAAGGGAAAAAAAATGGCAGAAGGAAGAATTCCATAGACGGATTTTGGTGGGTTTGAATAGATAGTTCAGATAAGATGTTTTAAATAGTAGTGAACTTTTTTGAGTTAAGATGAGATGAGATAGTTTGTAAAAAAGTGTATGTTTGAACAGTCAGATGAGATGAGATCGTTTTGACTTAAGAGATGAAATACTGTTTATTTACTGTTCATTTAAGTGGATGTTTTCAAAACTTAAGAGATGAAAAATTATGTTTGGATAAACAAAATTATTGTACAATACAGCTACAGATGAGATTTTTTCATCTGAACTAGCTATCCAAACCCACCCAATTTTTTGATATAGTTTTTTATTGGAAGTTTATTTGTTTGTCTAAATCTAATTAAAAAAAAAATGAAGATAGACTTATAAAGTCAAAGAAAATCAGAAAATGTATTTGAATCTTAAATTAAGAAAGTATAAGAATTTAAGAAAAACAGAAATTGAAAAAATAACTGATCAATACAAAAGGTTGATAAACAATTATAAAAGAATATTTAATTGTTATAATGAATTTTTCTGGTAGGTAATTGATTATTATGATAAAAATATAAAGGCCTTGTTCTAATTTTTGCCTGAGGCCTCATTTGACATTGAGCCCGGCCCTGCCTGCTATCCGCCATCGCCAAGTTCATAGCAATATTACAAAAGGAAAAACAAAACAGATTTAATTTATAGTTTGAAGTGATCACATCAAACAATTATGATCTGATCGGAGGCTATAATAAGTTTCAGATTAATTGTGAACGAAGCAATGTGATTAATGCACTTTGCATATTTTTTGTACACTCTATCGATATGATTGGTCAAATCAATTATTTTATATTAAAAAAAATGACACAATCAGTCATATTAATAAAGTGTATAAAGAATTTGAAAAAATGACTGCACTTTTTGTTAATGATACATCATGCTGCATTAGTAAGTACATTTGACAGGAAATCAACTAGTTTTATTTAAATTCCCAAACATTATCCCCACGATTGTCAAAAGAAATTACACTAATATATAAAACGGATAACTAACAAATTAATGGCTTATTCAGGACTTGCTAAATAATATTACATACAGCTATAAGATGTGTACAGTTTCTTATAAAATAATGGAGCCACCATAAAAGTAGGTTTTTTTCATATACATTCTAGGTCATGTGTCCATATATATATATATGAGTAATGTTATACACCACACTTTCATTCTATCTTGATCATACTAAGTAGTATGTGGCACATTAATCACCATTAGATGATAAAGAATCATGTAATAAATAATCATTTAATGGTGATAAATGTGTCACATTATATTTAGTGAGATGAAAGTAGAATGGTAGTATGATGTATAAAATTTTCCTATATATAATATATATTTAAAAGAACTACAGAGACTTGCACTCTCTAAAATTGTAAAGGCTGACCGTCTTTACATAATAATTAGTGCATTATTACCCCCGAGTGGTTGAGGGAATCCTTCCTTATCCATGCTTAAATTCTGGTGCTGTCCTTGGAGAGGGAGGAGGGTCGACACCGTCGGATGGTCTTCCTATAAATACAGAAAGAGGAAATTACCAAACCCTGCAAATAACGATGCTAAAACAAATCCCTTTAAATAAATGTAGTGCTAAAGAATTATATTCACCATCAAGGAGTCAGCTAATTAATGCCTCAAATCACTGAAAAACTTACTTCCGACCCAATAACTGAAAAATGAGAGGGAAAAAATGCACTTGTACTCTCATATATATAATTGTAGTTTGTTTGATGAGTGAATGGTCCAATTGTTTGCATTAACAGAGCCTTATTTTCTTGGGAAAACAAAACTCATGAGGTTGAAATGATCTGATCAAATGAATTCCGATCAAAGCCAAAATCAGATTGAAATTAAAGAAGCTCGGGTGATCGATGATTAATTTGTTTTAATACGTGCATATATATATATATATATATATATATATATATCATGAACATGATAAGGAAAAACTGAAAGCCCATTTAGATTAGAAATTCATCTCAACGCATCATTACAAATTTTTCAAATTTTCACACAAAATATAATAAACAATTCAACTTTTTCAAATCTCAAAATAATAATAATATTAAAAAATAATATTCTAACAATATTTTATTCAACTCATCTAAAACCATATCAACTTTATATCTTGAATCCAAACAGCACCTATAAAAAAAAAAATAGCGAAACATTGATATTTTAGATTATAAAGTACTAGATTTAGCATATCATTCGAAATCATGTCAGTTTTTAGATTTATTTTTGTGGGATCTCTAATTGTTAAAACTTCTCTTCTTCATGTGAAGTAGATGAAAGAAAAAAATGTGAAAGAACGACGGACCAATTCTTGAAATAGTAAAGTAATTACCTGTAACGATGGCCATTTGCATAAACATGATACAGATGGTGGCAATAAAGATTAGTAGAATGGAAGCTCGGACGTTAAAGGAACGGGAACACGCCATTATTCTTAAAGGAACGTGAAATACCCTTTCAATTCCTCTTGCCACAGGTACCTTATTTATACAATGCCAAAACAACGTCTTCGATCCATTATTTGGTAGTATGCTCAAAATATATAAAAGCATCCACAAAATCCCAAAGAAAAAAAAAATCTCTCTTGCGTGTAATGCACTCTGAAAGTGGAGTAGACCTAAATCGTTAATATTTGAAAATTTTACATGACACGGCGAGAACGTGTACAGCGGGAAACTTAGACATAAAGACTACATAAAATAAAGACTTAAGACTTTATGTAATCTTTATGTCTAAGGTTGGATTTGGATATATAGTTCAGATGGGATGAGATGAGATGAGATGTTTTGAATAGTCGTTGAATAAAATATTATTAGAATATATTTTTATTTTGGGATAATTTTTCAAATCATGACTTTTGAAGTCTTTTATGTGTTTGTTTTCCCATTCGATGCTCTTAAGATTGGACAGCAAGTTGAGGATATTTTTCCATGAAAATTCGGGAAAATAAGTCATGATTTACGAAAGATCCAAGTTATGAACTCTCGCCAGCAGTACCCGTAGCCGTGCATATTGACCAACGAATCTTTTGTGCGGTCCAATTCTAATTTGTGGGGAATCAAAATAAGGTACCGTTAGTGCAACAATATTCAACATGTTCTAGGCAACTAGACAAGGGAAAAAAAAAAAGGATCTTTTCAAAAAACAATATTCAAAATTAGCATGCTGGCCAGCCAAGAAATCGTTGAAATTCAGCAAAAGCTCTGCACCGTTGCTCGCACTTCAGTTGACATTGGACTATTTTCTTGAGTGCATGCGTCTATTTTCTTGTATGCAACCACAATAATTAAAATAATTTAAGATAAGAAAATTATCAAACATGAATTAAAAAAAAAATGCTAATTAATTAATTACGTACTATATATATATATATACGTACCTTGCATTCACCTTTGCATATGATTGATACAGGACACTGTTCAGTACATGTATTTCATATTATGATCTTTATAAATAATATTAAAACATGTTTATTTTTTACGAATGATACCTTGATTTAGTCTGTATTTAAGGCTGCTTCGATGAATCTAAAATAACAAAGTTGCTGAGACGAATTAAGGATCCATAATCATAAATCTTGGCTGTTTCTTCATCAAATTATAACTTCAATTTACATGACCACATCACGTCAAGATTTTTTTTTTTTTTTATTAAGTCGAAAGTATTTCGTATTTCTTAAATTGACCGTTTATTATATTATAAATGTACATTTTGCGACAAATCAATAAGGCTACATAAGTTAGGTGAACACCCGCGTACGTATTGGTTATAATAAGAAGACTAGAATTAATATTGATTTTCTATAAGGGTGTGCCTTAAATGATACACTTGATCATCGATTGCTAACTTTGAAACTCAGTATCGCAAACTGGCTCCACAAGAAATCTCAGCCACCTTGAAAGTATTCGGGCAGGCATCCCCCAACTTAAGACATGCAGTAGCTCCAGCTCCACCTTATTAGTCTTATTGGCAAGCATGCTTATATATATATATATAAATATATATATTTATATGGTTTCTAATTTGTTTTTCCTGTATCTCATACTGGAGCACTCTCATTAGATTATGCAAATGCAAATAAAGTGAAAGGTTTGGCTAATAGAGCATAAAAACGTACTGCATTGGATTATGTAAATGTAGACAAAAATGACTAGTTTTAGTTACAGTAAAACAAGTCCTTAGGTCATATTTGGTGTTTACTGTAGCTAGACCAAAAGCATTAAAANTTTTTTTTTTTTTTTTTTTTTTGATAAACAGAATTTCATTCAACCCCAAAGCAAATTACATAGTAACTTGATCAAACCAAAAAGCACGTGTAAAAATTATTTTTGAATTTTCAGAAATTACGTTGTTTTAGGGAATTAGTTTCTAAAACCAATGTTTTAAAATTAACCACTACGATGTTCACCTCTATCTTCTTTTTCTCCAGCTACCTTTCTCATGCATCTTTTACTTATTAATTAGGATTTTTACCTTTTTGATCTGCAAATTATTATATGTTAATTATAATTAATATTTTTACATGAATTTGTCCTATCTTCTTTTGTTAGAATTTTTACCGTTTGTCTCTACCAATCATATGTTAATTATAATTTGATTATTAATTAACATATAATTGGTAAAATTGTAAAATGTTCAAAAAATAAATTAGAAAAAAAATTATTAAATTATTAATATTTTTTTTATTATTTTGACTAATAGATAGATAATCTAATATGAAAATAGGTTTTGAATAGAATAGTCAAATGCAAAAATGAGATATTATGCAAATTATGATTTTACATTTGCATAATTCAAGGAGGTTGCTCTTAGCTTATTCGATCGGCTATCGATCATTTCATTTTCATGGGCTTTAGTTTTGAGATTTTGTGAAAGCTGGCTTTTCTCAGCCGAAAGGGACGCGGCCAGCAGCTTTTACTGCCTTGTAACTTTGTAAGCTTGCTTGCCGTTGATTACACAAACGCTAGCTAGCTAACTCATAGGCATGGGTTCGCTGCAACCATTGCAAGATAACAAAGGATCATCCGGATTCACTCATGTCTTCCACTTATCTTTTACCATCTAATTTATCTCTTAACATTTATTCATAAAAAAATCTAGTTATTTTTTTTTTATTTTTTAAATTTCGAGTGCTTTTACAAGCTGGTAACATTTTAATTAATTAGGAAATGCATTTCTCAATTTTCAATATATTATATTAATTAGGACTCTCGCTAAGTGGAATATTCTCAAATCGGGATGAATTCCAGGCCAATTGAATATTTTTCTAAGTTTTGTTTTAAATGAATGATGGTTATGTATATATATAATTTCTATTACATTAGTTCATTATAAACTAAATTTTAAAATATATAGTTATATAAATATCATAATCTAGTTCCCATCGATCCTGCATGCCGTGAAACTGGATGCTTGTGAAGATGAGAATCACCTTCAAAGTTTATCTTCTCTTGGCCTAACATATGGCCTTCCTTATGCTATGAGTGCCTAAATAAACTAAACAAATTAGCATTCATTTACTACTTCAATTACATCATTTACATGTAATAATGTATTAAAGGTATTTACAGCCAGCCAACATATTTTTCAGATTTTTTATTTATTTTTTGATAAGTGGAAATTACCTTCATTGAAATCAAATGGAAACCTTACAAATAGAATTCTTATCAAGCCACACAGCTTGACTTACAAAATAAGGACATTAATCCCACCATATTACAATATCATCAACTTCCCCAGCATATCTCGCCAACTGATGCGCAGCCATATTACCCAAACGGTTAACATGAACCACCTTTGCTTCTTGAAAACCCGTCATGAGTCTGCGAATATCTTGTAAAATAAAAGCAAAATCTGTTAGGAACAGAGATTCATCAATCAAAGCCTGAACAAGTGCCAAACAATCTGTTTCTAGCAACACTTTTGGGACACCCCATTGAACACATAATTGTAATCCCCTTAACAAAGCCGTAGCCTCAATAAATTCTACACATGAAACTGCCCTTTTAGCCTTACTACAAGCAACTAATACCTCACCATGATGGTCTCTAAGAAGAACTCCAACCCCAGCAGAATTTTGATCACCAAAGATAGCCCCATCAACGTTCAATTTCAAAAATCCAACAGGAGGAGGAAGCCAAGATACAACTCTATTTATCTTTTCAGTAGAAACATAAAAAACTTGCAACTGCTTAAACTCATTCTGAACAGAAAGTGCATTATTCACTACCATATTAAATTGCAAAGAGACATGCTCATAAATAAAAATATTTCTTCTATACCAAATCCCCCAAGAAATTGCTCTAAACCAGGACAGCAACTCCATTGCACCCTTTTCTCGGGCTAAATTTGCCAATTCCCAAAAAGAAAGTTGAGAATCGACATTACCCATAAGAGGACAATAATCCACCCATACCTTTCTCACATCGGAGCAGTAAAAGAGAGCATGAGCAGCATCTTCACTTGCTTGAGCACAAACCCCACACTGGTCAGCCTCCACCACATGTCTCCTGATCAAGTTCTGAAACGTGGATAGCATTTCTTGACATGCCTTCCAAGCAAATATCTTCATTTTTTTTGGTAGCTTCAAACTCCACAAACACTTCCAAAACCCTATTTGACTACTTTCCTGAGAATGCTGCCCCCTTCCTGATCTTGACACTGCTGTAGCACTCTATAAGCACTCTTAATAGAATAAACGCCATTCTTTTCATGAACCCAGAACAATGTATCATTGGAACTTATAGAAACATTCAACTTCAGAATATTGTGAACTACATTTGGATTGAATAGAGCTCTAAGTTCTTCAACCTTCCACCAACCAGTATTTTCATCAATTTGAGTCTGAACTCTTAAGTTCTCATCAACCTCACTGGCAGCTTGATGAAATTCCAGCACATTGGAATCAGGAATCCAAGGATCCTTAAAGACTCGGACAGATTTTCCATTATCCACTCTCCATCGACAGCCCCTTGCCAACCCTTGAACAGCCTCCCAAATCCCCTTCCAAACAAAGGATGAATTAAACCCAACCTTGGCTTCAAATAAGCATGTCTTAGGAAAATACCAAGCTTTAAAGATTTTGTATAACAGAGATCCCTCATTGCTGAGAAGTCTCCATCCTTGTTTGGCTAAAAGAGCCAAATTAAATAAACGTAAATCTTTAAAGCCCATGCCTCCTCTAAACTTTGAATTACAAAGTTTCTTCCAACTCACCCAGTGAATTTTATTCCCCTGAGATTGATTACCCCACCAAAAGTTGGCTATCATCATCTCTAACTCATAACATAGAGACTTGGGAAACAAAAAAGAGCTTATAGCATATGTCGGAATGGACATTGCTACAACCTTTATAAGGACCTCCCTACCCCCTTGGGACAACAAATTTCCTTTTCACACCTGTAATTTCTGCCACAACCTCTTCCTAACTCCCGAGAAAGCTCCTTTTTTGGATTTTCCAACCATAGGTGGTAGACCCAAATACTTGTCATATTGTTGTGTAAAACTGCCCCCCTAAAGTTGCATAATCTCATTTTTCAGCTCATCATCCACATTCCTACTAAACACCATAGTAGTTTTTTCCTTGTTAATACATTGACCTGAAGCTCTCTTATATTTGTTCAATAAAGAGTGGATCTTTTCAGTAGTAATCACATCAGGTTTACAAAAAATGATACTATCATCTGCAAACAGCAAGTGATTAACTCTAGGGGCTCTTCTACAAATTTTAATCCCTTCCACGACATCCCTCCCAACAGTTCTCTTTAACAAAGAAATGAGACCTTCAGTACACAAAAGAAACAGGTAAGGAGATAAGGGGTCTCCTTGCCTGAGTCCTCTAGTTGGAATTATAGGACCTTTCGGGTCTCCATTAACAAGCACAGAAAAAGAGACTGTACGCACACATTGCATCACTATATTAATTAGTCCATTAGCAAAACCAAGAGCCGTCATCATTTTTTCCAAAAAAACCCAGTCTAACCTATCATATGCCTTGCTCATATCAAGTTTAAGAGACATAAATCCCTTTTTTTCTAGTTCTCTTATTTCTCAGAAAGTGCAACAATTCATAGGCAATTAACACATTATCGAAAATCTGTCTACCCGGAACAAACGCACACTGGGAATCTGAAATCACTTCTGGTAATACTCTTTTTAGTCTATTTGCAATGATTTTAGAAAGAATCTTATAAAGTACATTACAAAGACTAATAGGTCTAAAATCTGCTACGTTTGAAGGAGAAGCTTTCTTAGGAATTAAAGTGATGAAAGTATGATTTAAATTCTTAGGAAAATGTCCAGTATTCAAAGCAAACAGCAAATAATCAGTAACAGATTTACCTATCACATGTCAGTACTTCTGGAAAAAAATAGGAGACATCCCATCTAGTCCCGGAGCTTTGGATGGGTGCATTTGATTTAGAGCAACCTCGACTTCCTCAGCCACATACGGCTTCAACAACTCGGCATTCATCCCAACTGTAACTTTAGCCTCCATTCCGGATAGAACATCCTCCAATTCCACTTGCCCAGTAGCTGAAAATAAATTACTGAAATAATCAGTAATTAAAATATGCATATGAGAACCTAAAACCCAATTACCAGATTCGTCTTGCAACTGGACGATACTATTCTTCCTTCTACGAATGGTAGCCTTAGAATGTAAATACTTTGAATTACTATCCCCCTCTCTCAACCACCTCACATAAGACCTCTGTTTCCACATTAATTCATCCCTCTCCAGCCACTTTTGAACCTCATTCTTCGCTTTATTATGCTCATGCAACAGAGCAGTACACGGGACACTCTCTTGCAACAACTTCAGTCTCATCTTTGCCTTTGTTAATTCTTTCTGAACATGACCAAATGAAATCTGATTCCACCTTCCCAAGTCCTCAGCACAAGTTGAGATGCCCTCCATAACACAGCTCAAGGAATTAGAACCATGAACTTGCCTCCAAGCCTTCTCAATAATGGATGAACATTCTTTCTCCCCCACCCACATGGCTTCAAACCGAAACAACCTTCTACCCTTTCGTCGAACAAAAGCCCCAACAGTATCTAACCACAAAGGAATATGGTCAGAATAGGCTGCCACCCCATGTTGAACCCTCATGTTTGGATACAAATCACACCACAGAGAATTAGCTAGGAATCTATCCAATCTCCCACAAATTAATCCACCCCCTTCCCTCCTATTACTCCAAGTAAAGCGAGAACCAACAAACCCTAAATCTCGCAGCTCACACTTAGCTAACACCTCCCTAAACGCCCTCATCTGGTTTTCACTTCATAAACTACCGCCATACTTCTCTGAACCATCTCCCCCTATCATCATTTGTAACCACAGCATGAATATGATTTTTAGAAAAATTGACAATAGACAGATTAACATCATCTTTCCACAACAGTGCTAGACCTCCACTACGACCCACACTATCAACACCAAAATAATTACGAAACCCAAACTTGAACTTACAAAAATCCCATTGCCGAGATTTGAGCCGTGTCTCATGCAAAAACACAATATCAGGATTTTCTCACATGCTTAGATCACGCAGAGTACGAATCCCCTGTGGGTTCCCAAGCCCACGGAGATTCCAGCTTAAGAGTTTCATTGGTACCAGCGGGGCTGTTCAACAGCATCCGCTGATCTCCCTGGTACTAGTTCTTCCAAAATAGCAACAGAAACTTGCTTACCTCGTTTTGAAGTTGCCCCCAACAACAATCCTCCCTTTCTTTTCGTCCCATAATTCCCTTGAATCGAAAGGCCAACCTGAGCAAAGTTCTCGGCCTTGCCATAGTCTGAGCCTCCCTTAGAATCCGAAGCCCTAGCTTCTGTTAACGCCCCCGAGAGTGATAAAGCTTTCTCTTGGAGTGGGTATTTACCGGGATGGAGATCACATTAAAATTGCCGTTTCTCTCTGGGCCAACAGCAAAACCCAAGCCCATCTGTGAGTCTTCAAGAATAGCCACTTCTAGAAGCCCATCATCCGCCAGCTTCCCTTTGAGAGAAACCGTTTCTGGAATTTCATCCAACTGTTCAGTAACCATAGCAGCCACGATCCCTACATCCGCGGAAGGAGTAATGATCCCCTTCGCTTGAATCTCCGCAATTGTCTTCTCCGCATCAGATACCGGAACATGTTCTCCCTCATCCCGACTAAGATTATTCAGAACTAGCTCCTTAACAATCGGCCCCTTATAACCGCCAGTGTGACTACGCAGCAGAATGTCAGTTCCCTTCGCTCCCTCCTTCGTCCATGGCGCTGCAATAGTTGACAACCCCGAGCTACGGGTATCACTCCTTGCCTCCTTTCGGGGAGATGAAAACCCAGCACGCAACCATTGACCATAAGGAAGCTTGTTAGGATCCAACGACACAACATTCGTAACATCGCAATCTTTCAATGTATGCCCCATTCACCCACAGTAAAAACATAAATCTGGTAAACGCTCATAAGAGAAACGAATCCAACATGACTTACCCTCCCCCATACTCATTCGCCTCCTACGTAACAAAGGCCTTGAAATATCAAGGATCACACGAACTCGCATATACTCCCCCCACTCCATCTCACCCGTATCCAAAGCAACATCCAACACCTCCCCTAGTGCACTTCCAATGAGATTCCCCACATACTTATTACGAGCCATCAGAGGAAGGTCGTAGATACAGACCCAGAAAGGAGCATGCACCAGTTCAAGCTGACTGATTTGTAACAGACCATCAAATTCCTTCAGAAGGACTAAGTGTTTGTCGAAATTCCAGGGACCCTCCCGTAGGACCTTTGCCTTTTCTCGTGCATCTTCAAACTCAACCAGCGTAAACTCAATGTTTAAATCCCTAAACTTCACACTCTTTACAAGCCTCCAAACTTTCCTTATTGTCTTCTTAAACGCTTCATGATTATAATGCTTCATTATCAAAAGCTTCATAATCAAACAATTCTTCCCTCGTACTCGCACATCTTCCAGCTTACCAACCTCCACCTAACCTCTTCATTCTCCTTCTCCGTTAAAGACAAACTCGCATAAAGTTCATCTAGATTGGCAGCCATCTTGTTGACCTTGTACGGAAGACGAGAGAAAACCAACCTCCACCCTGGGCACAGAGAGAGCATATTTTTCAGATTTTCCATCTCAAAAAAATCAGTCACCTTAATCTTAGAAATCTTTCTAATTTGTATAATTAGTCTACTTACATTTGATACATGTTTCCATACTTAATTTGATCCTCGTAATTGGTTCCATAATTTTTGTAATTAGAAAATCATTCACTTACATACAAAGTTTCTATACAAAGTTAGCCTTCTGTGGCTATATATATGTAACGTTCCTCATTGTAAAAATTAAGTTATATGAATAAAAGTTTGAATATTTCTCAATTTTAACATGGTATCAGCCTAACCGATCCCTACCCCTTGCCAATATGGCCAACTCCTTGCTCGCGCCGTCGTCCTCCACCACTTCCTCGTATCAGCCCACTTCGTCGGTAACACACTTCCTCCTTCATCTTCTAATTTTTCATTCGATCGGCACCACCACTGGGTGGTGGACAGCGGCACAAGCCACCATATGTGCCATCGGCGTGATGCCATCACCGACCTAAGAAGTATTGTCTTCGAGCACAACGTACAACTCCCTAATGGCCAAGTTGTTCTAGTTGAAGGGATGGGAACCTGTGTTCTCTCTCCCTCTCTCATATTACATAATGTATATTTTGTCCCTAATTTCTCTTTTAACCTTTTGCCAGTTTCCCAAATTACCCTTCATAACTCCTGTGTCATTTTATTCTCATCTAACACTTGTTTATTTCAGGACCCACAATTGATGAGCCTAATTGGAGCGGGCGATCTTTGCAATGGGTTCTATGTGTACCGGCCTAAATCTTCTCTTGCTTTAGCTACCTAATCTACTATTAGTAAGACCTTATGGCATCAAAGTCTAGGTCACCCTTCCCACTTTATTATTCCCAGTCTTTTTAATTCTCCATGCATTCTCTCTGATTGTGATGTTTGTGCTCGATCTAAGCACACTCGATTACCTTTTTCTATTAATGCAAATAAAAGTGTTTCTCATTTTAATCGTATTTTTTGTGATATTTGGGGTAGCTATCACATTTCTTCTCTGAGTGGGGCTTACTATTTTCTCACCATTGTTGATGATTTTTCATGCACTACTTGGATCTATCTAATGCATTTTAAATTTGAAGCTTTTACTCATTCAACGCATTTTTTAGCTCTTGTCCAAAATCAATTTAATACTACTGTTAAAATTATTCATACTGATAATAAACAAGAATTTATTTCTCATCAATTTCAAACTTATCTTCAAAATCATGGCATCATTCTTGAACGTACTTGTATTGAAACTCCACAACAAAATGGTTTTGCAGAATGTAAACATAAGCACCTTCTAAATGTTGCCCGTAGTCTTCGTTTCCAAGCACATCTCCCTTTAAAATTTTGGGAAGATTATGTTCCCACCGCTGCATATCTCATTAATCGTACCCCCAGTCGCATTCTCCAGAATAATTCACATTTTGAAATTATTTTCAACAAAACACCCAGCTATGATCATCTTCGCGTATTCGGGTGTCTTTGCTATGCACAAACCCTTAGTGCTCACCATGATAAATTTTTCCCCCATGCCACTAAATGTGTTTTTCTTGGCTATCCCAGCACTTATAAAACTTACACACTCTACAATCTCAACACTCATTCTATTTTTTATTTTTGTGATGTCACATTCCATGAACATCATTTCCCTTTCCAACATATTCATGCTTCCTCTCCTTCTCATCTTGTCCTTCCACTGCCTGTCCCTGAAACTTCTATACCATCTCCTCAATTTCCAGAAAATCCTTCTCCTGACTCACCCAAGTCTCCTCGCTCCTCACCTCCGTCTCCTCCTATCTCTCGTCCCCTCCAAACCATCACTCAGCCCGCCTATCTTCATGACTATGTTTGTCCTACACTCCACACGGAGCCCACAACATATTCACCTATTACATAGGCCTCAGGTACTGCTCACCCTCTGTTTGCTTTTCTTTCCTATTCTCATTTTTTTCATCTCATCTCACTTTTTTAACTGCTCAAACCACTTGTGTTGATTCCTCATATTATTCTGATGTTATCCGCCACTCTCATTGGTGTGAAGCAATGCCTGCTGAATTTTGTGCTTTTGAGGATAACTCCACTTGGACTCTTGAGACACTTCCCCCCCGGTAAAAAAACTCATTGGTTGTAAATGGGTTTTCAAAACAAAGTTCAAGGTCGATGGCTCCATCGAAAGGTACAAAGCTCAGTTGGTTGCCAAGGGTTACACTCAGGTTGAAGACCTTGACTACAATGAGGCATTTGCACCGGTTGCCAAAATGACCACAGTTTGTTGCTTATTGGCGGTCTTTGCTGCCAAACACTGGGTCATTCATCAATTCGACGTCAACAATGTCTTCTTATATGGCAACCTTGATGAAGAAGTCTATATGACCCCACCTTTTGGATATTGCATAAAAAAGAAAATCTGTGTCTATTGGCTCCGAAAATCTCTATATGGCCTCAAACAAGCCTTCCGCATCTAGTTTTTTAAACTAACTTATGTGCTTCTTGATGCAAGTTTCCAACAGTCTCAAGCTGATCATTCTTTATTTACTTTTGTCACCACCATCAGCATTACTCTTGTTTTTGTTTATGTTGATGATATCTTGGTTGCTGATAACGATATCTCTTAGATTGAGGTTTTCAAAAGATTCATCTTCACCAATTTCAAAATTAAAGATCTTAGTTCTTTGAAATATTTTCTCGGCCTTGAAGTTGCTCGCTCTTACAAATATATCTCTCTCAATTAGTACAAATATACTCTTGATATTCTTTCCGACAGACAACTCGGTGACCGCACTGCCCCTTTTCATATGGAATAGCACTTGAAACTTAGCACTAAAGACGACGATCTCCTCTCTGATACTTACACTTACAGACGCCTAGTTGGCCGACTCATCTATTTAACCATCATCCGACTTGACATTGTCTATGCAGTCAACATTCTCAATTAGTTCATGCATGCTCCTCAGATTCCTCACATGATTGCCAGTACTCATGTTCTTCGTTACATCAAAGGTAGTCCAGGCCAAGGCCTTTTCTTCTCTTCCTCAAGCAGTATGCATGTCACAGTATATACTGATTTTGATTGGGCTAGCTGCCCCACCACCCGCCGTTCCACCACTAGATACTTCATTCAGTTAGGGACCAGTCCAATCTCATGGTATACAAAGAAACAGACTACAACAGCATGGTCTTCCGCTGAAGCTAAATATTGAGCTATGGTTGTCACCACCTGTGAACTTACATGGTTGAAGCAACTTCTCACTAATCTTATAATTTCTCATCCCGAGTCATTCACCTTACATTGTGACAACTAATCCACTCTCTACATTGTGCACAGCCCTGTGTTCCATGAGCGTACCAAACACATTAAGATTGATTGTCACATTGTTCGTGATAAAATTCGCTCGGGCTTCCTTACAGCTGTTCACACTTCTTCCACTAAACAAGTTGCCGATATCTTCACCAAAGCCTTAGGACGGGAACTTTTTTATCATTTTGCACGCATTGGCATTATAGATCTTCATACGCCAACTTGACGGAGAGTATTGACAGTTGCCAATTATTGACAGTTGCCATATTTTCTAGATTCTTCATCTCCAGAAAATCAGTTCAGTCACCTTAATTCTAGATATCTGTCTAATTTGTATAATTAGTCTACTTACCTTTGATACATGTTTCCATACTTAGTCTGATCCTTGTAATTAGTTCCATAATTTCTGTAATTAGAAAATCATTCCCTTACATACAAAGTTAGCCTTCTGTGGCCATATATATATGTAACGTTCCTCATTGTAAAAGTTAAGTTATAATGAATGAAAGTTTAAATATTTCTCAATTTTAACGCAACCTCTTATCAATTATTGCGGTCTTTTCACAAAAAAGCAAAAGAAAAAGAAGTCACTTCTATCACACATTAAAGCTAGCAAGAATTAATGCTCAAAAGTTTGAGAAATTAGATCATACAACTCTGGATTTTCCTCTCTTTTTTTATTTTAAGATCTTGGTTTCCAACTTGAATCAAATCCTAAAAGGTAAGAGAACATCCTTGATTCCTTGATATACCCCGAAATAGATTTGAGGTTTTAGATTCAAAGTTTGAGGTAAATGAAGGATAATCGATGCAAGTCCCCTAAAATATATACTCACAAGCCATCCTAAATGATCTCAACTGCTAAAGAAAACAGAGTAATTCATAAAAATATAATGAAGGATACAAATAAAGAGAAAAAAGTTATTCTCATCAGTTACTATTTACCACTCCACACCTCACACTTTATAAAAAAACACCTCCACACCCTATGAAAAGCATCCACATACCTTAAAAAGCTATAGGTGTGGAGTGTGAAAATGAATAATGACTGATGCATTCCTCATAAAGAAAAGTATCTTGCCACGTCCACCAAGAAAAGAAACCCATCCATAGTTTCTACCCGTTGTGCAAAATTTATTTATTTATTTTTTAGACATCTTTTAAACCCTTTAAAAATTTAAAAAATTAAAAATTTAAAAAATTACAAAATCATTTAAAAACGATTCCTTAACCTATAAGTAAAAAATATATATAATAAGATTTGTGGTGGGAATATCCTTTCACTAAGAAAAATGATGCACAAAAATTACTTATTTTTTTTTACTTAATTATTAAGGAAGTGTTTTTAAATAAATTTATAATTTTTTAAAAAATGTTTAAAGTTATTTAAAAAATACTTGAAAATAAAATTTAAAAAAGAGTAATGATAGACACAACACTTTTTACAATACTTTTCACAATACATTATGTAAAATGAGAGTATTTTTATAAATATGATATTTTATAATAACATCACTCATTTTAAAATATATTGTAAAAAGTATTGTGCGTTCATATTTTTCTAAAGAGAAAAAAAATAATCTTATCAAACAATCCGAGCAACATCCAAAGCTAGCAGGAAAAAGTAGGGAAAGATAGGCATGTCAGGAAATTGTTGGAATGGAAGGTTTGGGAAAGAACTGTCGAATGGCCATTGTTTTTTCCTAGCTTCCCAAACCAAAAACTCCCTGCACTCTCCTCTTCCCTTCCCCCCTTCTCTCTCTCTCTCTCTCTGAGTCTCTTGTTTTTACACATGACTTATTGAGCTCACAACAGACGTTGCTACCCAAGGTTACACCCGATAAAATATAGTGATACGGACACCACCTTGCATTCAGTTACTACCTTTCATTCTGTTAGGATTGTTAGCACTGCCAGAACATTCCTTATTTTCCATTATATGTTGTAGTCTATATATAGTACGTACTGTGTATACAAAGTAAGTGAAATAGTATTCAGTCAGTATTTTCCTCTATTTTTCTATCGTCATTCAGCCTTCCTCTGTGCTACTCTCAATATGGTATCAGAAGAATGAGCCGATCCACCTCTGACACTGACTCAGAAACTCTCCCTAATACAGATTCCAACATGCCTTGCAATACTGAAACCAACCCTCAAAATCCTGCAAGTCCTTACTACATTCAGCCTGGTGAAGGAGCTTCAACCCCACTCATTCCAGATCTACTCACAACAGAGAACTACGTAGTTTGGGCTCGAACCATACGACGAGCTCTCAATATTAAAAATAAACTTGGATTCATCGACGGCAAAATTTCCAAACCTTCCAGTGTGTCTGATCCTCTACATGCTCTGTGGGAAAGATGCAACGATATGATCATTGCCTGGATCCAACATTCAGTTGGCTCCGAACATCGGTCGAGCATCGCCCATGCAGATTCCGCAGCCAACGTGTGGAATGACCTTAGGGACAGCTTCTCAATCCAAAATGCTCCACACATTTTTCAGCTAACCAAATTTATCTTTTCTCTTACGCAGGAAGAATACACAGTCAGCCAACATTATAACAAACTCAAAAGCTTCTGGGATGAATTGGAAATTTATGAACCTATGCCTCTCTGTACGTATGGTTCGGTGAAAACTCTCCTGGAATACACACACCGCAGCAAAGTCATGCAGTTCCTCATGGGACTCAATGATTCTTATGATGCTATTCGAGCTCAAATCCTACTTCATGATGATATTCCTCCACTCAACCGTCTCATATCCATTGTCCAGCAAGAAGAACAACGTAGGCAACTTAACTCTCCTTCATTGCCCATCGCAATGGTTGCCAGGGGACCTGACCAACGCAATTCTCCTTCCTCATGGAAGGACCGCCTATTTTGTTCACATTGCAACATCTCTGGACACTCCTTGGAACGCTGCTTCAAAGCTAATCCTCATCTTCCCGTGTGCTCTCACTGCCGTATTCCAGGACATACCAAAGACAAGTGTTATAAGCTCAACGGTTTTCCCCCAGGCCATAAGCACCACAATAAGTTTAAATCATTTGCTAAACAATCTACTCTTGAGCAAGAACAAATCAGCCATGGACCACCTATTACTCAGGAGCAGTACAGCCACCTCATTGCTCTACTCCATCCCTCTAATCCAGCTACATCCACATCTACAGCTAACCATGCCAGTACCTCTAATTCTACTCCTGTCTCTGGTATTTATTCTTGCAATTCCACTTGGATTCTTGAAAATGGAGCTACAGAATACATGATTTGTAGTCCCTCACTTTTCACTCACAACATTATCTCGGTTTCACACAACATTAAACTTCCAAATGGGACCACAACAGTAGCAACACACCTCGGTGATGTTCAACTAACCGAATTCTTAACACTGAAAAATGTCCTATATGTACCTGCATTTTCTTTCAATTTGATTTCAACAAAGTCATTGACATCTCATTCGCATTGTTGTCTAATTTTCCTCTCAAATTGTTGTTCTATATAGGACCTTTCATCTTGGATGACGATTGGACTGGGGAAGGTGCATAATGGCTTATATCACCTCCAAACACAAAGATCCAACCCCACTACTTTACATTCTTTTGAATTATGTTCCAATGTTGTTAATTCCTCCAATGTATCTAAACTTGATGAATTTGAATTATGGCACTATCGGTTTGGACACAGTTCAATGACTCACCACATGATAAATGACATTTACAAGAACAAATCTAAACCCAAAGTGTTTCCCAAAACCCCCTGTGAAATCTGCCCAATTGCAAAGCAACATAAGCTACCCTTCCTTTCATCTCACATCACGGCAACCAAGCCTTTTGACCTTATCTCAGCTGACATTTGGGGTCCAAATAGAACATATGCATACAATGGTGTCAAATACTTTCTCACAATTGTTGATCAATATACTCGTTGAACTTGGATTTACATCCTTCAAACAAAATTAGAAGCACGCAAATCTCTTCAGAATTTTTTTGCTCTCATCGAAACTCAATTCACAACTCAAATCAAAACCATTCGAACCAACAATGGAGCTGAATTTCACATGCCACATTATTTCCAATCCAAAGGTGTCACACATCAATTAACATGTGTCGCCACACCCCAACAAAATGCTCTAGCTGAACGGAAACACCAGCACATCCTAAATGTTGCAAGAGCATTGAAATTTCAATCGGGTCTTTCCATGCATTATTGGCCTGACTTCATCACCACTGCAGTTTACTTGATAAACCGAACCCCTTCTCCTCTCCTTCATTTTCAGTCTCCTTTCGAACTCCTCTATAACACCACCTTGTATAGAAAATTAGTTGGCAAATTGCTTTACCTCACCAACACAAGACCAGACCTGAATTATAGTGTTAATCTCCTCAGTCAGTTCATGGAGAAGCCACGAGTTTCTCATTACAATGCCATCATCAAAATACTCAAATATATCAAAGGAAATCCGGGTCTGGGCATATTTTTATCCAGCAACTCTAAGTTTGAACTCATCGCATACTCTGATGCTAATTGGGCCAATTGTCCAGACACACGAAAATCCACAACTGGCTTCTGTGTATTTCTCGGTCATTCCCTCATCTCCTGGAAGTCAAAGAAGCAAAATACCATCTCTCGTTCCTCGGCTAAATTAGAATATCGTGCCATGGCTGCTGTCACTTGTGAACTTACTTGGCTACGCTACCTCTGCATGACTTACGCATTGACATACCTGCACCTGCCACTCTGTATTGTGATAACTTAGCAGCATTGCACATTGCTGCAAACCCCGTGTTTCATGAACGAACGAAACACATCGAGCTTGACTGCCACCTAGTTCGAGACAAGATATTGTCTGGCTGGGCAAATCTCCACTGCACACATTCCTTCCTTTCATCAGTTAGCATATTTGCTTACTAAACCGATACACTCCCCAACATTTAATCGATTGTTGTCCAAGATGGGAGTAATCAATATTTACTCTCCATCTTGCGGAGGGCTATTGAGCTCACAACAGACGTTGCTACCCAAGGTTACACTAGATAAAATATAGTGATATGGACGCCACCTTGCATTCTGTTACTACCTTTCATTCTGTTAGGATTGTTAGCACTGCCAGAACATTCCTTATTTTCCATTATACGTTGTAGTCTATATATAGTACGTACTGTGTATACAAAGTAAGTAAAATAGTATTCAGTCAATATTTTCCTCTGTTTTTCTATCGTCATTCAGCCTTCCTCTATGCTACTCTCAATTTGACTCACACTGAACAACAAAAGGAAGTCCAAAGGAATTAGAAGAGTAGAAGTAAATTATTTGGTCCACCGGATCTAGATTTATTTTTGGGGGTAAGTGGCCGGAGCTGGGTTTTTCTTGCTAATATACTGAAAATTCTCAAACAGACACCCAAACGATGTAGAAAAGAAGCTTGACCGACGTGCGTTACGAGCTTTATCGATCCCATCAAATTACAGCATGAATAATTGAAAAATTTTATGAAGAAAATGATATTCTTACACACTTCTTGATTATCATAGCAAAATGCATCATTATCCCAGGAAAAGAAAAACGAACTTTGAACTTGATGAAGTGACATAAATTAGCCAAGTGAGAATGGAAAGTTAGAGAGAGAGAGAGAGAGAGAGAGAGAGCATATACTTACTAGACTGAACCAATCAACCCAAGCAGGAAAACTAAGCGAAAGAAAGGACTCGGGAGGCCTTGGCTCCTTGAATAACCAATTTATATTTTACTAGTATTTCTCTTTCTTATAAGGCAAATTGATGATTTATTAACGTTATCAATTGATCTCAAATATAGACACCCAAATGATGCGAAAAATAAGCTTTGACTCACTTTTTTTTTTTTTTTGAAATAAACCTCATATATTCATCTTTGAAATTCAGTCATTACAGAAACTATCTTTCACCAAACTACTAATAATAAATTCTGGTGTTTCCTCTATCCAAATTTTTTCAACATCAAATTGTAAAGCAGCTCTAGCTAAAGTGTGTGCTGTTGTATTTTTTTTTTCTCTAATTACAAAATTCACTTCCAACTCTTTTCTATATGTAAGGTGTATCTTGATTTCTTGTATAATGTTCTTGTTATAAAATCTTTAAGTTTCTTTAAGAAAACAGAAACTCAAAAATCACAAGAATCTCAGTTTGATACCAACTACAACTAGAAAACCAAGAGTATCATAGAAAATAACCAAATTCCAAATATAGAACAATATAGAACAAAATGGAACACGAATCAACAAGAATATAAAACAGTTATCAAAAGAAACAAGAAAATATGAACTGTAAAGGAAATAAGAAAATAAAGAAATAACACAACGGATATACGTGGTTCGACCCTAATGGCCTACGCCCACAGTAGGAATGGCCTCAGAGATCTTTATTGATGATCAATACTTCACAGAGAAGCCTCAATACACCTTAGAGTTACAAAGCCCTCTCTTTTTTTTACAGAAATTGCACAGATTTCTCCTTTAAGAGAAAACCCTAATAATCGCCACCTCTCTGCTCTCTGTATATCTCTGCCTCACAAACAATCGAAATGTACAAAGAATGAATCGATTAGGCTTTACAACGTATAGCAATAAATGTATATGGTACAACAGATGCCAACACAAGTAGCAATCCAGCGACTCAACAATTTATTCCTCAGATGCAGTCACGGACCTCTCACGTGATCAAGCAGCTCAGCTTATTTACTTCAAGGGTCCAGATTGTGCTACTTCAGATCCATTTATTCACATAAGAATAAAACACATTAGTAAATAAACGACAACAGATAAATGTATTGACATACATATTACAGTTCCTATAGCTGGAAAGATCTTCATCTTCATTTTTTACTGCATTAATGAACACCTGTGCATCTCCTTCAAGTATCATTCTATTGAAACTTAAATCTCTGCAAATTTCGACTGTCTTCCATAAGGCTAAGCTCTCTGTTGTTGCTGGATTGTGAATAAACTTCCTCTGATCGCATACTGCTGCCATGACTTCTCCTTTCTCATATCTGATTATGATACTAATACCTATCTTCTTGCCTATTAAATCTACAGCTACATTCCAATTGGTTTTGACAAAATTCTCTCTTGGTTTTTCTCATTGTTGGCTCTACTTGTCTGAACTACCACCTCTTGTTAACAACTGGTTTGCTGCTTGAAATTCTAGAATGGATTCTTTTGCTTATCTGGTCACACTGTCAGGCCCTTTGAACTTATTTTCAAAAATATACTCGCTCTTCTCATCCACAAAACCCTCATTGTAGCTGCTACAACCTCTATCTCATTTTCTGGGATTTTTTCCTTTAGTTTTACCCAAAGACTTAGGAAGTCCTCTTCTGCTACTGGCCATTGCTGCATTGAGTTTATCATACTTGCCCAAACATCATTAGCAACTAGACACTGCCATATTACATCCATTATTGATCATGATTTTTTTTCATGCTATTTCGTATTTCTCAAAATTGACTAGATCATACAGTTGGCATGATATGCTCATGATCAATGCGTTATGTATATTAATATAAACTATATATGGACAACACTTTTAAATATACATTATGGGACAAATGATCATCAAGATCATCGAGGGCTACAATTTGGTCAAATCCAAGTACTGTAAAACACAATGGGATGATCAAGACGTGCCGTAATGGTTAAAACATTAATATTGCATGCAGAATTAATGCCTGCTACTCTAGCTATCAGCTTGGGCCTTATCGAATCGCCCACTTCTGAAACTCAGTAGATGATCGATCGTATATATACAAGAGAGTAGATGGAATGGACGGAATAATAAGAGATCTCGTAAATGGGCGTATGCATGTGTATAGCATGGGAATTGATATTAGAGCGAGCCCAAGATTTGAACTTCAGAGATCATCATGATTGAAGTAAACCGGCCTAGCTAGTCCTATTCGACCTTAACAATAGGATGTCACGGGGCAAACACCCTGAAAAGAAAACATTATTGGGGCACCGTAGTTGAACAAAATCATATGGTCTGGACGTACGTACGTACGAGAAGACTGTCTAATTGAGAGAATGATGTCGTGGATGGCATGAGACCTTTTTGCCAGAAGAAGGCCGGATAGGCAAGCTAGACAAGCTAGAGAAACCATATAAAACATATAATTAATTTGTTAACTAATACTTCTCTTTCTTATAAGGCAAATTGGAGATTTATTAATTAACGTTATCAATTGATCTCAAATATAGACACCCTAATGATGCGGAAAATAAGCTTTGACTCACTTGGGTTATGAGCCTTGGTTTTCTTCTTTTTGTTTTGCAGATTAGGGCATT
This sequence comes from Pterocarya stenoptera, assembly GCA_003123785.1. Classification (NCBI taxonomy): domain Eukaryota; kingdom Viridiplantae; phylum Streptophyta; class Magnoliopsida; order Fagales; family Juglandaceae; genus Pterocarya; species Pterocarya stenoptera. The sequence continues at coordinate 120,291 of QEOT01124154.1, read as the reverse complement.
TCCAGCCATCTAGATTCTAGAGTCAGCATGCACGTCCGATCAGGGATCAGGGGCGGCTCAAAGGGGACTGGAGTAGGCAGATGCCAAGGTCCCTTCCCCATCTATGACCCCTCAAATAAGAAAGTAAATGGAAGAAAAAAGGCAGAAGGAAGAATTCCATATATGGATTTTAGTTTTGATATAGTTTTTCATTGGAAGTAATTTANAAAGAATGAATCGATTAGGCTTTACAACGTATAGCAATAAATGTATATGGTACAACAGATGCCAACACAAGTAGCAATCCAGCGACTCAACAATTTATTCCTCAGATGCAGTCACGGACCTCTCACGTGATCAAGCAGCTCAGCTTATTTACTTCAAGGGTCCAAATTGTGCTACTTCAGATCCATTTATTCACATAAGAATAAAACACATTAGTAAATAAACGACAACAGATAAATGTATTGACATACATATTACAGTTCCTATAGCTGGAAAGATCTTCATCTTCATTTTTTACTGCATTAATGAACACCTGTGCATCTCCTTCAAGTATCATTCTATTGAAACTTAAATCTCTGCAAATTTCGACTGTCTTCCATAAGGCTAAGCTCTCTGTTGTTGCTGGATTGTGAATAAACTTCCTCTGATCGCATACTGCTGCCATGACTTCTCCTTTCTCATATCTGATTATGATACTAATACCTATCTTCTTGCCTATTAAATCTACAACTGCATTCCAATTGGTTTTGACAAAATTCTCTCTTGGTTTTTCTCATTGTTGGCTCTACTTGTCTGAACTACCACCTCTTGTTAACAACTGGTTTGCTGCTTGAAATTCTAGAATGGATTCTTTTGCTTATCTGGTCACACTGTCAGGCCCTTTGAACTTATTTTCAAAAATATACTCGCTCTTCTCATCCACAAAACCCTCATTGTAGCTGCTACAACCTCTATCTCATTTTCTGGGATTTTTTCCTTTAGTTTTACCCAAAGACTTAGGAAGTCCTCTTCTGCTACTGGCCATTGCTGCATTGAGTTTATCATACTTGCCCAAACATCATTAGCAACTAGACACTGCCATATTACATCCATTATTGATCATGATTTTTTTTTCATGCTATTTCGTATTTCTCAAAATTGACTAGATCATACAGTTGGCATGATATGCTCATGATCAATGCGTTATGTATATTAATATAAACTATATATGGACAACACTTTTAAATATACATTATGGGACAAATGATCATCAAGATCATCGAGGGCTACAATTTGGTCAAATCCAAGTACTGTAAAACACAATGGGATGATCAAGACGTGCCGTAATGGTTAAAACATTAATATTGCATGCAGAATTAATGCCTGCTACTCTAGCTATCAGCTTGGGCCTTATCGAATCGCCCACTTCTGAAACTCAGTAGATGATCGATCGTATATATACAAGAGAGTAGATGGAATGGACGGAATAATAAGAGATCTCGTAAATGGGCGTATGCATGGGAATTGATATTAGAGCGAGCCCAAGATTTGAACTTCAGAGATCATCATGATTGAAGTAAACCGGCCTAGCTAGTCCTATTCGACCTTAACAATAGGATGTCACGGGGCAAACACCCTGAAAAGAAAACATTATTGGGGCACCGTAGTTGAACAAAATCATATGGTCTGGACGTACGTACGTACGAGAAGACTGTCTAATTGAGAGAATGATGTCGTGGATGGCATGAGACCTTTTTGCCAGAAGAAGGCCGGATAGGCAAGCTAGACAAGCTAGAGAAACCATATAAAACATATAATTAATTTGTTAACTAATACTTCTCTTTCTTATAAGGCAAATTGGAGATTTATTAATTAACGTTATCAATTGATCTCAAATAATTCTTCTTTTTGTTTTGCAGATTAGGGCATTTCCAGCCATCTAGATTCTAGAGTCAGCATGCACGTCCGATCAGGGATCAGGGGCGGCTCAAAGGGGACTGGAGTAGGCAGATGCCAAGGTCCCTTCCCCATCTATGACCCCTCAAATAAGAAAGTAAATGGAAGAAAAAAGGCAGAAGGAAGAATTCCATATATGGATTTTAGTTTTGATATAGTTTTTCATTGGAAGTAATTTATTTGTTTGTCTAAATCTAATAAAAAAAATGAAGATAGACTTAAGTCAAAGAGAATCAGAAAATGTATTTGAATCTTAAATTAAGAATGTATAAGAATTTAAGAAAAAGAGAAATTGATAAAATAACTCAATACAGTCGATAAATACTTACAAAATAATATTTACTTGTTATAATGAATTTACCTGGTAGGTAATTATTATGATAAAAATATAAAGGCCTTCTTCTGATTTTTGCCTGAGGCCTCATTTGACATTGAGCCCGGCCCTGCCTCTTATCCGCCATCGCCAAGTCCATAGCAATATTATGATCTGATTTAATTTATAGTTTGAAGTGACATCAAACAATTATGACTGATCGGAGGCTATAATAAGTTTCAGATTAGTTGTGCACGAAGCTTATGTGATTAATGGATGAGTTATGTTATATATAGTCACTTTTACATATTTTTTGTGTATTTCACTGAGATGATTGGTTAAATCAATTATTTTATATTAAAAAAATGACACAACCAATTATATTAATAGAGTGCAAAATAAATACGTAAAATTAACTACAGATAAAAATTTTGTTAATGGAAACAGCATGCTGCATTAGTGAGTACTTTTGACAGGGAATCTACTAATTTTATTTAAGTTCCCAAACATTAATTATCCCAACGATTGTCAAAAGAAATTGCACTAAAATATAAAAAGGATAACGAAGAATTAATGGCCAATTACGCATAAAAGGCTTATTCAGGAACTATTAAATAATATTACATATAGTTATAAGTTGTCCAGATTTCGTACGGATTCTTATAAAATAATGGAGCCACCATTAAAGTAGGTTTTTTTTCATATACATTCTTGGTGTGCCCATAATAATTAGTGCATTATTATCCCCCGAGTGGCTGAGGGAATCCTTCGCTCAACGTCCTGGGATATGACTTTTGGGTTGTGCTACCTGTGGAGAGGGAAGACCTTTGCCACTTTGGGGTGGTCTTCCTATAAATACAGAAAGAGGAAATTACCAAAACCCTGCAAATATCGATGCTAAAACAAATCTCATTAAATAAATGAAGTACTAAAGAATTATATTCACCATCAAGGAGTCAGCTAATTAATGCCTCAAATCATCACTAAAACTTATTTCCGATGCAATAACTGAAAAATGAGAGGGAAAAAAATACACTTGTACTCTCATATATATATAATTGTAGTTTGTTTGATGAGTGAATGGTTCAATTGTGTGCATAAACAGAGCTTTATTTCGTTGGGAAGACAAAACTCATGAGGTTGAAATGATCTGATCAAATGAATTCGATCAAAGCCAAAATCGGATTGAGATTAAAGAATCTCGGGTGATCGATGATTAATTTGTTTTGATACATGTGTGTATATCATCATCATGATAAGGAAAAACGGGAAGATTAGCCCCCGTTTAGATTAGAAACTCATCTTAACGCATCTTATCTTATCACTACAATTTTTTCAAATTTTCACACAAAATATAATAAACAATTCAACTTTTTCAAATCATTAAACAATAATAATATTAAAAAATAATATTCTAATAATATTTTATTTAACTCATATAAAACCATCTCAACTCATTTCTAAATCCAAACATACAAAAAAATAGCGAAACATTGATATTTTAGATTGTGAAGTACTATATCTAACGTATCATATGAAACCATGTCAGTTTGTAAATTTATTTTTGTGAGATCTCTAATTGTTAAAACTTCTCATCTTCATGTAAAGTAAGATGAAAGAAAAAAGGTAAAAGAACGACGGACCAATTCTTGAAATAGTTAAGTAATTACCTGCAACGACGGCCATTTGCATAAACATGATACAGATGGTGGCAATAAAGATTAGTAGAATGGAAGCACGGACGTTAAAGGAACGGGAACACGCCATTATTCTTAAAGGAACGTGAAATACCCTTTGATCAATTCCTCTTGCCACAGGTACCTTATTTATACAATGCCAAAACAACGTCTTCGATCCATTATTTGGTAGTATGCTCAAAATATATAAAAGCATCCACAAAATCCAAAAAAAAAAAAGAAAAAAGAAAAAAAATTCTCTCTTCCGTGAAATGCACTCCGGAAGTGGAGTAGAACTAAATCGTTAATATTTGGACATTTTACATTATCACATGGCAAGAACGTGTAAAGTGGGAAACTTAGACAAAGACTATAATATTATTATTGTTTTGGGATTTGAAGAAGTTAAATTGGATTTTGAAAAAGTTGACTTTTTTATTATATTTTGTATGGAGATTTTTAAAAGGTGTAATAATGAGACGAGATGAAATGAGAATTTTGTGTTTTGTTTTAGTATCCAAACTTAACCTAAGCCTTTATGTAGTCTTTATGTCTAAGCTACGTTTGGATGTTGAGTTAAGTTGGGTTGAGTTGAGTTGAGTTGAGATAATAAAATATAGTTAGAATATTATTTTTTAATATTATTATTATTTTAGATTTGAAAAAGTTGAATTGTTTATCATATTTTGTGTTGAAATTTGAAAATATTATAATGATGAATTGAAATAGTTTGAGAACCAAACAGCCCTAAGTCTTTATGTCTAAGTTTCTCAAATCAAGACTTTAAAGTCTTTATGTGTTTGTTTTCCCATTCAGGAAAATAAGTCATGATTTACGAAAGATCCAAGTTATGAACTCTCACCATTAGTACCCGTAGCAGTGCATATTGACCAACGAATCTTTTGTGCTGTCCAATTCTAATTTGTGGGGAATCAAAATAAGGCACTGTTAGTGCGACAATATTCAACATGTTCGCGGCACTAGACAAGGAAAAAAAAAATTGGTCTTTGCGAAAAACGATATTCAACATGTTTTACGTCGTGTTTTCTTCGCCACATTAATTAGCAGTGGCCTTAACAAACTTAATTTGACTAGCAAATTCACTTTTATAAATTTAGTTAGTCACTTTTCAACAACATCAAATAGCAGGCTTAACAAATCTATCATTATTCTATTAAAATATTGATTTTGAACTATTCACTTATTTTAATTCTAATTTTAATTTGAATATTTATTTGTTATAAAAAAAAACTACATATTAATTTTCTAATGTTTATATTATTCTAACGGATAAAATTTTCTAACAGTCTTTTTTTTTACAACGGTCATATTTTTTCAATTAATATATGGTTGTATTAAAGTTTATTGTTTTATGTTTATGGTTGTATTATTGTTGTATTAAAGTTTATGGTTGTATTGAAGTTTATTAAAATTTATGGTTGTATTAAAGTTTATGGCTCTCAAAGTTTAAAACCATAGCCCAAAAGAGAAAAAAAAAAAAAAAACATGTACACACGGAATCAATAAAATCGCAAGGAAAAAGAACAAGGCTTGAAACACAAGAGACGTTCAGCCAGGATGCCAAAATACTAGAAAATCTAGAAATCAAAGAAGAATCCAGCATAAAACCTATAATCCCAGGAAAAAAAATACAGAAAGAAAAATAGAGTTCGGCGTGGATTACAGTGGCGACTGTGGGAGTTGATGGCATTCCGTTGTTGCGATTATGGGAGTCGATGGCATTCCACAGTTGCAACTATGGGAGTCGATGGCGTTCCACGATTGCGATGGTGGGAGTCGATGGCATTCGGTGCATGGTTTTGTTCAAGTGAAAGAGAGGAAAGGCAGATAGTGGGTTTTGTGCGTGGGTTTTTTTTTTCACTTTTTCTTCTTGTGCGAGAGAGAAGCAGGCAGCGGGTAGATAATTTTTTAGTCCAGAAATAATATTTGGCTAGCCCCTTGGGCTCAAAAAATTTGGCCAGTGATATAATCTGTAGCTAAAATTACTGTTCATTTGTTGATTCCATTGTTATACTTTATTTTGCACCTTAGCTATTCCTTGGCCAAAATTTAACTTTATTAAGCCCACTACTAGTGCTCTCACTTTGTAAGCTTGCTTGCCTTTCATTACACAAATGCTAGCTAGTAACTCATAGGCATGGGTTCGCTTCAACCACTGCAAGATAACAAAGGATCATCTGGATTCACTAATGTCTTCCATTTATCTTTGAATAATGCTTCTATGTCTCCTAATTTTGTTGAGGAATAATCACACATTACCTGTGGATAAGATCTAGCTTGGGCATATTTATAAGAAATGAACAACCATCTTTTATAGAATCGATTGTATGACATGAGTTAGGCCCATGAAATTCTTCATGGTATCAGAGTCTGTCACATGACGAATGGGGGCCCAAACTACTTACCTCATGACACGGACCAGGAAAAATACTGGCCCACATGTGAGAGAGGGTGTTAAGGAATAATCTCACATTACTTGGGGACAAGATCTAGTTTGGGCATATTTATAAGGAATGAACAACCTTCTCTTGTAAAACCGGTTTTATGAGATAAGTTAGGCTCATGAATTTCTTCAATTTTGACTGCTCATGCATTTTTTTTTTCTTTTACTTATTGATTAAACAACTGACTAATAGTGCATTTGTGTATTTTTTTTAGTCTTTAAAAATATTTAAATATGTTAAATGTAAATAGAAAAAGTAAAATTTTTACCAGTAGTAGTGGACACACTCAACAGTCAAAGTTGGGCGACACACTAGCACTACCCTTTTAAATTTTCAAGTGCTTTTACAATCTGGTAACATTCTAATTAATTAGGACATTCATTTCTCAATTTTCAATATATAATAGATTATATTATTTTGTAGGCCAATTGAAAAGTTTTATAAGTTTTTTTTTTTTTAAATGAATGATGGGTTTGCAAATAATTTGATATCTATTACATTAGTTAATTATAAACTAAATCTTAAAATATAAAGTTTTATAAATATCATTATCTAGTTCCCATCGATCCTGCATGCCGTACGTCGTGGTAGTCCACTCTCCCTCTCGTTGTCGTGAAATTGGACGCTTGTGAAGATGAGAATCACCTTCAAAGTTTTATCTTCTCTTGCCTAAGCCTAAATAAACTATACAAATTAGCCTTGGTTTATCACTTCAATTACATCCTTTACATGTATAATATATTAAAAGTATTTACTGTAAAATCACCACTTGATTTCATCTAGAAAACTCCGACAAGGCATAGGACCTTGCTGGAGGGACTGGTGTTTTCTCTTGATGAGAGAAATCAGAGAGGTAGAAGGTGCAGCAAAATGCGAATCAAGGGCCTACCAAGCAAGCCATGAGGTCTCAAGACCATAAATGGTGGAGACCATCGAAAGAGATAAAGAGGAGACTATCCAGCCAAGCACTGGTTGGTCCCTATACTGCCAAACCACATAAGCAGGACTAAGGACACCTTGGGAAATTTGATCATCGCAGAAAAATTAAGGTGGACAAGGATCAGAACCATCAACGATTCCCATCAAACCATAGCTTCGAAAAAGAGGAAGCAATTGAGCACTCCAGGCAAGAAAGTTAGTACCATGCATTGAGCTTGATGGAAATAACTTGTGCTGGAAGATGAAAAGCAGCGGAAGAGGAAGATTGAAAACCCGAAGTAGCCATAAGAACGAATGAAGCGTGAACTTGAGAGGTCTCTGATACCATGAAAGAATGTGAAATTGTTCTAGTTTTTCACACCAAAAACCATGTAAGCATTATCATATTTATACACAAAATGGTTACAAACGTATGAGAGGATTTACATGTTTGCTACAAGAGATAAACTATAAGAGATAAGCTAGGTAATAGATTTCTAACCAACGTATAGATAAGAGCTATTACAGAAATCAAATAGAACCAAGCCTTGATGAACTAGAAGACTGGAGGGAGCCGAACAACTTGAACTTTATCCTGCTTGAGCTTTATCACAACCAGCGAAATCTGTCAGAAGCAGATGAGGCGTAACAGAATGATCTTTATCCTTAACAACACACACGTTGACACACATACATACATATATATATATGTTTGATAAAATAGGGTGTTTTTATTTTTTGCTTGAAAGATAAGGTGTTGGATAATATTCAAAAACTACAAAAAACAATCAGAAAGATCGAAGTTATCTAGCACTATCACTACTTGTAATACCAGCCCATACCAATGCATACAAGCTTATTAATTAATTCTGGCCTAGCTCCCATATTGTTAAACTCGTACTTCAACGAATATAAAACACAACGAATATCAACAAATACCGATGCATGAGACCTTTTTGCCAGAAGGCCAGATAGGAAAGCTAGACAAGCAAGAGAAACCAGATACAACATATAATTTGTTAACTAGTACTTCTCTTTCTTATATGGCAAATTGGAGATTTATTAATGTTATCAATTCTCAAATAGACACCCAGATGATGCGGAAAATAAGCTTTGACTCACTTTTGTTATCAGTCTTGGTTTTTTGCTTTTTGTTTCACAAATTGGGGCATTTCCTGCCATCTCGATCGAGTCACCATGCACATCCGATCATGGATCAGGGACGGCTCAAAGAGCACTGGAGTAGGCAGCTGCCAAGGTCCCCACCCCATCTATGGCCCCTCAAATAAGAAAGTAAATGGATTAAAAAAATTATTAAAAAAAAAAAAAGGCAAAAGGAAGTGATGGATTTTGGTTTTGATATAGTTTTTCCTTGGAAGTTTATTTGTCTGTCTAAATCTAATAAAAAAAAAATGATGATAGACTTATAAAGTGAAAGAAAATCACAAAATGTATTTGAATCTTAAATTAAGAAAGTATAAGAATTTAAGAAAAAGAGAAATTGATAAAATAACTCAATACAAAAAGTCGATAAATACTTATAAAAGAATATTTAATTGTTATAATGAATTTTTCTGGTAGGTAATTATTATGATAAAAATATAAAGGCCTTCTTCTAATTTTTGCCTAAGGCCTCATTTGACATTGAGCCCGGCCCTGCATCCTATCTGCCATCGCCAAGTTCATAGCAATATTGTGATCTGATTTAATTTATAGTTTGAAGCGACATCAAATTACAATTATGATCTGATCGGAGGCTATAATAAGTTTCAGATTAGTTGTGAACGAAGCGTATGTGATTAATGGATGGGTTATGTTACATTCAGTCATTTTTACATATTTTTTGTTCATTTCACTGATGTGATTGGTTAAATCAATTATTTTACATTAAAAAAATGATATTGCCAATCACATTAGTAAAGTGCACAAAAAATACGTAAAAATAACTACATATAAGTACATTTGACAGGGAATCAACTAATTTTATTTAAATTTCCAAACATTATCCCCACGATTGTCAAAAGAAATTACACTAATATATAAAAAGGATAACTAACAAATTAATGGCCAATTACGCATAAATGGCTTATTCAGGAACTATTAGATAATGTTACAAACAATTATAAGATGTCCAAATTTCGTACAGTTTCTTATAAAATAATGGAGCCACCGTAAAAGTATGATTTTTTCATATACATTCTTGATGTGCTCATATTTATTTATTTTTTAATAAAAGAACTACATAGACTTGCACTCTCTAAGATTGTAAAGGCCGGCCGTCTTTACATAATAATTAGTGCATTATTACCCCCCGAGTGGCTGAGGGAATCCTTCCTTATCCATGGCTTGAGCGTGGTGCACTGATTGGAGACGGACGACGGTCTTCGATTGGTCTTCCTATAAATACAGAAAGAGGAAATTACTGAACCCTGCAAATAACGATGCTAAAACAAATCTCATTAAATAAATGTAGTACTAAAGAATTATATTCACCATCAAGAAGTCATCTAATTAATGCCTCAAATCATCACTAAAACTCATTTCCGACGCAATAACTGAAAAATGAGAGGAAAAAAGTACACTTGTACTCTCATATATATAATTGTATTTGTTTGATGAGTGAATGGTCCAATTGTTTGCAGAAACAGAGCTTTATTTTCTTGGGAAAACAAAACTCATGAGGTTGAAATGCTCTGATCAAATGAATTCCGATCAAAGCCAAAATCAGATTGAAATTAAAGAAGCTCGGGTGATCGATGATTTATTTGTTTTAATACGTATATATAGATATTATATATATATATATATATCATCAACATGATAAGAAAAACTGAAAGATTAATAAATAGCAAAACGCTGATAAAGTACTTCATGCATGAGGAATGCTTTAGTCACAAAAAGTTCACACGTGTAGAAGTAAATTATCTACAAACTTATGTAGCTTGATCTTGATATTAATTTAGATGATCTAACGTATCATACGAAATCATGTCAGTTTATGAATTAATTTTTGTGAGATTTTTGGTATTTAAAACTTCTCTTCTTCATGCATGTAAAGTAAGATGAAAGAAAAAAGGTGAAAGAACGAGGGACCAATTCTTGAAATAGTAGAGTAATTACCTGCAACGACGGCCATTTGCATAAACATGATACAGATGGTGGCAATGAAGATTAGTAGAATGGAAGCTCGGACGTTAAAGGAACGGGAACACGCCATTATTCTTAAAGGAACGTGGAATACCCTTTCAATTAATTCCTTTTGCCACAGGTACCTTATTTATACAATGCCAAAAAAAGGTCTTCGATCCATTATTTGGTAGTATGCTCAAAATATATAAAACCATCCACAAAATCCCAAAAAAAAAAAAAAAATCTCTCTTGCGTGTAATGCACTCCGAAAGTGTAGTAGACCTAAATCGTTAATATTTGAAAATTTTACATGACATGGCGAGAACGTGTATGGTGGGAAACTTAGACATAAAGACTACATAAAATAAAGACTTAAGACTTTATGTAGTCTTTATGTCTAAGTTTCTCAAATCATGACTTAAGTCTTCATGATTAGATAAGACAGTTGAAACCATCTTTCTATCCAAGTTATGAACTCTCACCAGTACCCGTAGCCGTGCATATTGACCAACGAATCTTTTGTGCGGTCCAATTCTAATTTGTGGGGAATCAAAATAAGGTACCGTTAGTGCAACAATATTCAACATGTTCTAGGCAACTAGACAAGGGAAAAAAAAAAAGGATCTTTTCAAAAAACAATATTCAAAATTAGCATGCTGGCCAGCCAAGAAATCGTTGAAATTCAGCAAAAGCTCTGCACCGTTGCTCGCACTTCAGTTGACATTGGACTATTTTCTTGAGTGCATGCGTCTATTTTCTTGTATGCAACCACAATAATTAAAATAATTTAAGATAAGAAAATTATCAAACATGAATTAAAAAAAAAATGCTAATTAATTAATTACGTACTATATATATATATACGTACCTTGCATTCACCTTTGCATATGATTGATACAGGACACTGTTCAGTACATGTATTTCATATTATGATCTTTATAAATAATATTAAAACATGTTTATTTTTTACGAATGATACCTTGATTTAGTCTGTATTTAAGGCTGCTTCGATGAATCTAAAATAACAAAGTTGCTGAGACGAATTAAGGATCCATAATCATAAATCTTGGCTGTTTCTTCATCAAATTATAACTTCAATTTACATGACCACATCACGTCAAGATTTTTTTTTTTTTTTATTAAGTCGAAAGTATTTCGTATTTCTTAAATTGACCGTTTATTATATTATAAATGTACATTTTGCGACAAATCAATAAGGCTACATAAGTTAGGTGAACACCCGCGTACGTATTGGTTATAATAAGAAGACTAGAATTAATATTGATTTTCTATAAGGGTGTGCCTTAAATGATACACTTGATCATCGATTGCTAACTTTGAAACTCAGTATCGCAAACTGGCTCCACAAGAAATCTCAGCCACCTTGAAAGTATTCGGGCAGGCATCCCCCAACTTAAGACATGCAGTAGCTCCAGCTCCACCTTATTAGTCTTATTGGCAAGCATGCTTATATATATATATATAAATATATATATTTATATGGTTTCTAATTTGTTTTTCCTGTATCTCATACTGGAGCACTCTCATTAGATTATGCAAATGCAAATAAAGTGAAAGGTTTGGCTAATAGAGCATAAAAACGTACTGCATTGGATTATGTAAATGTAGACAAAAATGACTAGTTTTAGTTACAGTAAAACAAGTCCTTAGGTCATATTTGGTGTTTACTGTAGCTAGACCAAAAGCATTAAAAAATTATTTCTTCCCTCATAAACGCTCTCTCTTTGCACTTAGATTGGAAGTAATTAGTGTATTTTTTTTTTTTTTTTTTTTTTGATAAACAGAATTTCATTCAACCCCAAAGCAAATTACATAGTAACTTGATCAAACCAAAAAGCACGTGTAAAAATTATTTTTGAATTTTCAGAAATTACGTTGTTTTAGGGAATTAGTTTCTAAAACCAATGTTTTAAAATTAACCACTACGATGTTCACCTCTATCTTCTTTTTCTCCAGCTACCTTTCTCATGCATCTTTTACTTATTAATTAGGATTTTTACCTTTTTGATCTGCAAATTATTATATGTTAATTATAATTAATATTTTTACATGAATTTGTCCTATCTTCTTTTGTTAGAATTTTTACCGTTTGTCTGATCTACCAATCATATGTTAATTATAATTTGATTATTAATTAACATATAATTGGTAAAATTGTAAAATGTTCAAAAAATAAATTAGAAAAAAAATTATTAAATTATTAATATTTTTATTATTATTTTGACTAATAGATAGATAATCTAATATGAAAATAGGTTTTGAATAGAATAGTCAAATGCAAAATGAGATATTATGCAAATTATGATTTTACATTTGCATAATTCAAGGAGGTTGCTCTTAGCTTATTCGATCGGCTATCGATCATTTCATTTTCATGGGCGCGCTTTAGTTTTGAGATTTTGTGAAAGCTGGCTTTTCTCAGCCGAAAGGGACGCGGCCAGCAGCTCTTACTGCCTTGTAACTTTGTAAGCTTGCTTGCCGTTGATTACACAAACGCTAGCTAGCTAAGTCATAGGCATGGGTTCGCTTCAACCATTGCAAGATAACAAAGGATCATCCGGATTCACTCATGTCTTCCATTTATCTTTTACCATCTAATTTATCCCTTAACATTTATTCAAAAAAAATCTAGTTATTATTTTTTATCTTTTAAATTTCGAGTGCTTTTACAATCTGGTAACATTCTAATTAATTAGGACATGCATTTCTCAATTTTCAATATATTATATTAATTAGGACTCTCGCTAAGTGGAATATTCTCAAATCGGGATGAATTCCAGGCCAATTGAATATTTTTCTAAGTTTTGTTTTAAATGAATGATGGTTATGCATATATATAATTTCTATTACATTAGTTCATTATAAACTAAATTTTAAAATATATAGTTATATAAATATCATAATCTAGTTCCCATCGATCCTGCATGCCGTGAAACTGGATTTTTTTTGTTTTTTCAAAAAGAGCCAAGATCACATGTCCAATAGTGATTCCTTTCCATTTTATTAAAAAAACCTCACTTCTGGTAGAGGAATACCGTAGAAACAAATCAAACACACCTGAGTATTTACAAATAAATACAAGAAGTCCAAAAAAATATCTCTAGTGCCAAAAACCCCCAACATAAAACCAATAAAACAATCAAAACCATCAACGTCGAAAATAAAGAATACCGAGCTTGTCAATACGAACAATTCCCCAAATAGCTCCTTGAAAGGAATTCGCACCACAAAAATCAAAATTCTCCCCTTGAGTCCCCTGTTTTGCTAGAAAATCCACAATCATATTAGCCTCTCTATAAATATGACAAAAATTAACATGTATCTCCGACACAAGATCTCTAACTTCCTCCCAGAAATCCCATAAAAACCAGTACTTACAAACCGCCGATGCTAACCAACCAACTATAACCATAGAATCTGACTCCACCAAAATATCACACAAACCCAAACGCTTGCATAGTCGAAGACCACCAAGTAGAGCCCGACATTCTGCAATCATATTTGTAGCTTGCCCATATGAGTGTGCAAAACCGGCCTCAACCACTCCTTGATAATTCCGAATAACACCACCCCCACCGGACTACCCCGGATTACCACACGAACTTCCATCCACATTTAATTTAAATCTCCCTCTCTCCAGCGGACTCCAAGCAATTAGTTTAATTGGCTTTGAAACCACTGGGATCACCGTGAAACTGGATGCTTGTGAAGATGAGAATCACCTTCAAAGTTAATATTCTCTTGGCCTAACATATGACCTTCCTTATGCTATGAGTGCCTAAATAAACTATACAAATTAGCCTTCATTTATTACTTCAATTACATCCTTTACATGTAATAATATATTAAAGATATTTATAGCCAGCCAACCTATTAACAGTTGTCATATTTTTCAGATTTTTCATCTCTGAAAAATCAGTCACCTTAATTTTAGGAATCTTTCTAATTTGTATAATTAGTCTACTTACATTTAATACATGTTTCCATACTTAGTCTGGTCATTGTAATTAGTTTCATAATTTTTGTAATTAGAAAATCATTCACTTACATAGAAAGTTTCTATATAAAGTTAGCCTTCTGTGGCTATATATATGTAACGTTCCTCATTGTAAAAATTAAGTTATATGAATAAAAGTTTGAATATTTCCCAATTTTAACATGGTATCAGCCTAACCGATCCCTACCCCCTGCCAATATGGCCAACTCCTTGCTCGCGCCGTCGTCCTCCACCACCTCTTTGTATCCTTCAGTCCACTTCGTCGGTAACACACTTTCTCCTTCATCTTCTAATTTTTCATTCGATCGGCACCACCACTGGGTGGTGGATAGCGGCACAAGCCACCATATGTGCCACCAGCGTGATGCCATCACTGACCTGAGAAGTATTGTCTCCGAGCACAACGTACAACTCCCTAATGGCCAAGTTGTTCCCGTCGAAGGGATGGGAACCCGTGTTCTCTCTCCCTCTCTCATATTACATAATGTCTATTTTGTCCCTAATTTCTCTTTTAACATTTTGTCAGTTCCCCAAATTACCCTTCATAACTCCTGTGTCATTTTATTCTCATCAAACATTTGTTTATTTCAATCGATAAGCTCGATTGGAGCGGGTGATCTTTGCAATGGGTTCTACGTGTACCGGCCTAAATCTTCTCTTGCTTTAGCTACCCAATCTACTATCAATAAGACCTTATGGCATCAAAGTCTACTCACCCTTCCCATTTTATTATTCACAGTCTTTTTAATTGTCCATGCATTCTCTCTGATTGTAATGTTTATGCTCGATCTATGCACACCCGATTACCTTTTTCTATTAATGCAAATAAAAGTGTTTCTCCTTTTAATCGCATGTTTTGTGATATTTGGGGTAGCTATCATATTTTTTCTCTGAGTGGGGCTCACTATTTCCTCACCATTGTTGATGATTTTTCACGCACTACTTGGATCTACCTAATGCATTTTAAATCTGAAGCTTTTACTCATTTAATGCATTTTTTAGCTCTTGTCCAAAATCAATTTAATACCATTGTTAAAATTATTCATACTGATAATATATAGACAAGAATTTATTTCTCAATTTCAAACTTATCTTCAAAATCATGGCATCATTCTTGAACGTACCTGTGTTGAAACTCCATAACAAAATGGCGTTGTAGAATGTAAACATAGGCACCTTCTAAATGTTGCCCATAGTTTTCGTTTCCAAGCACATCTCCCTTTAAAATTTTGGAGAGATTGTGTCCCCACCGCCGCATATCTCATTAATCATACCCTTAGTCGCTTTCTGCAGAATAAGTCACATTTTGAAATTCTTTTCAATAAAACACCCAGCTATGATCATCTTTGCGTATTCGGGTGTCTTAGCTATGCACAAACCCTTAGTGCTCACCACGATAAAATTTCTTCCCTATGCCACTAAATGTGTTTTTCTTAGCTATCCCAGCACTTATAAAGCTTACAAACTCTACAATCTCAACACTCATTCTATTTTTTATTTTTGTGATGTCACATTCCATGAACACCATTTCCCTTTCCAACATATTCATGCTTCCTCTCCATCTCTTCCTGTCCTTCCACTGCTTATCCCTGAAACTGCTATACCATCTCCTCCATCTCTGGAAAATCCTTTTCCCGACTCACCTGAGCCTCCTCTCTCATCACCTCTGTCTCCTCTTATCTCTCGTCCCCTTCAAACCATCACTCAGCCCGCCTATCTTCATGACTATGTTTGTCCTACACTCCACACGGAGCCCTCAACATCTTCACCTACTACATAGGCCTCAGGTACTGCTCACCCTCTGTTTGCTTTTCTTTCCTATTCTCGTTTTTCTTCATCTCATCTCACTTTTTTAATTGCTCTAACCACTTATGTTGATTCCTCCTTTTATTCTGATGTTATCTGCCACTCTTATTGGCGTGAAGCAATGTTTGTTGAATTTCGTGCTTTGGAGGATAACTCCACTTGGACTCTTGAGACACTTCCCCCCGGTAAAAAAACTCATTGGTTATAAATGGGCTTTCAAAACTAAGATCAAGATTGATGGCTCCATCGAAAGGTACAAAGCTCGACTAATTGCCAAAGGTTACACTCAGGTTGAATGACTTGACTACCATGAGACATTTACACCGGTTGCCAAAATGACCATAGTTCGTTGCTTATTGGCGGTCGCTGCCACCAAACACTGGGTCATTCATCAACTCAATGTCAACAATGCCTTCTTACGCGGCGACCTTGATGAATAAGTCTACATGACACCACCTCCCGGATATTGCATAAAAGGGGAAACCCGTGTCTGTCGGCTCCGAAAATCTCTCTATGGCCTCAAACAAGCCTTCTGCAACTGGTTTTTTAAACTAACTTCTGTGCTTCTTGATGTAGGTTTACATCAGTCTCAGGCCGATCATTCTTTATTTACTCTTGTCACCTCCACCAGCATTACTTTTGTTCTTGTTTATGTTGATGATATCTTGGTTGCTGGTAACGATATCTCTTAGATCGAGGTTTTCAAAAGACTCATCTTCACCCATTTCAAAATCAAAGATATTGGTTCTTTGAAATATTTTCTCTGACTTGAAGTTGCTCTCTCTCACAAATGTATTTTTCTCAATCAGTACAAATATACTCTTGATATTCTTTCCGATAGTGGACAACTCGGTGACCGCACTGCCCTTTTTCCTATGGAACAACACTTGAAACTTAGCACTGAAGACGACGATCTCCCCCCTGATCCTTGCACTTACAGACGCCTAGTTGGCTGACTCATCTATTTGACCATCACCTGACTTGACATTGTCTATGCAGTCAATATTCTCAGTTAGTTCATGCATGCTCCTCGGGTTCCTCACATGACTGCTGGTACTCGTGTTCTTCGTTACATCAAAGGTAGTCCAGGCCAAGGCATTTTCTTCTCTTCCTCAAGCAGTATGCATGTCACAGTATAAACTGATTTTGATTGGGCCAGCTGCCCCACCACCCGCCGTTCCACCACCAGATATTTCATTCAGTTAGAAACCAGTCCAATTTCATGGCGTACAAAGAAACAGACTACAATAGATGGTCTTTCGCTGAAGCTAAATATCGAGCTATGGTTATCAACACCTATGAACTCACCTGGTTGAAGCAACTTCCCACTAATCTTATAATTTCTCATCCTGAGTCCTTCACCTTATATTGTGACAACCAATCCACTCTCTACATTGTGCACAACCCTATGTTCCATGAGCGTAACAAACACATTAAGATTGATTGTCACATTATTTATGATAAAATTCGCTCGGGACTCTTTACAGCCGTTCACACTTCTTCCACTAAACAAGTTGTCGATATCTTCACCAAAGCCTTGGGATGGGAACTTTTTCATCATTTTGCACGCAAATTGGGCATTAATGATATTCATGCGCCAACTTGAGGGAAAGTATTGACAATTGCCAATTATTGATAGTTGTCATATTTTCTAGATTCTTCATCTCTAGAAAATCAGTCACCTTAATTCTAGAAATCTATCTAATTTGTATAATTAGTCTACTTACCTTTGATACATGTTTCCATACTTAGTCTAATCCTTGTAATTAGTTCCATAATTTCTGTAATTAGAAAATCATTCCCTTACATATAAAGTGTCCATACAAAGTTAGCTTTCTGTGGCTATATATATGTAAGGTTCCTTATTGTAAAAATTAAGTTATATGAATGCAAGTTTGAATATTTCTCAATTTTAACACAACCTCTTATCAATTATTGCGGTCCTCTCACAGAAAAAGCAAAAGAAAAAGAAGTCACTTCTATCACACTTTAAAGTTAGCAAGAATTAATGCTCAAAAGTTTGAGAAATTAGATCATACAACTCTGGATTTTCCTCTCCTTTTTTATTTTAAGATCTTGGTTTCCAACTTGAATCAAATCCTAAAAGATAAGAGAACATCCTTGATTCCTTGATATACCCCGAAATAGATTTGAGGTTTTAGATTCAATGTTTAAGGTAAATGAAGGATAATCGGTGCAAGTCCCCTAAAATATATACTCACAAGCCATCCTAAATGATCTCAACTGCTACAAAAAACAGAGTAATTCATAAAAATATAATGAAGGAGACAAATAAAGAGAAAAAAGTTATTCTCATCAGTTACTACTCACTACTCCACACCTCATACTTTATAAAAAAATGCCTCCATACCCTATGAAAAGCACCCACATACCTTATAAAAAAAGCTATAGGTGTGGAGTGTAGAAATGAATAATAACTGATGCATTCCTCATAAAGAGAAGTATCTTGCCACGTCCACCAAGAAAAGAAACCCATCCATAGTTTCTACCGATAGTGCAAAATTTATTTATTTATTTTTTAAACCTTTTAAAAATTTTAAAAATTACAAATTCATTTAAAAACTTTCTTAACCAATAAGTAAAAAAATATATAATAGGATTTGTGGTGGTAATATCCTTTCACTAAGAAAAATGATGCACAAAAACTTCTGTTTTTTTTTTTTACTTAATTATTAAGGAAGTGTTTTTAAATGAATTTATAATTTTTTTTAAAAAATGTTTGAAGTTATTTAAAAAATAAGTGAAAAGAAAATTTAAAAAAGAGAAATGATACACACAACATTTTTTACAATATTTTTCACAATACATTATGTAAAATGAGAGTATTTTTATAAATATGATATTTTATAATAAGATCACTCATTTTAAATTATATTATGAAATATATTGTAAAAAGTATTGTGCGTTCATATTTTTCTAAAGAGAAAAAAGATAATCTTATCAAACAATCCGAGCAACATCCAAGGCTAGCAGGAAAAAGTAGGGAAAGATAGGTATGTCAGGAAATCATTGGAATGGAAGGTCTAGGAAAGAACTGTCTAATGGTCGTCGTTGTTTCCTAGCTTCCNTCTCTCTCTCTCTCTCTCTCTCTCTCTGAGTCTCTTGTTTTTACGCATGACTCACATTGAACAACAAAAGGAAGTCCAAAGGAATTAGAAGAGCAAAAGTAAATTATTTGGTCCACCGGATCTAGATTTATTTTTGGGGGTAAGTGGCCGGAGCTGAGTTTTTCTCGCTAATATACTGAAAATTCTCAAACACACCCAAATGATGCAGAAAATAAGCTTGACCAACTTGCGTTACGAGCTTTATCCCATCAAATTACAACATGGATAATTGAAAATTTTTATGAAGAAAATGATATTCACACACACTTCTTGATTATCATAGCAAAATGCATCATTATCCCAGGAAAAAAAAAAACAAACTTTGAACTTGATGAAGTGATAAAAATTAGCCAAGTGAGAATGGAAAGTTAGAGAGAGAGAGAGAGAGAGAGAGAGAGAGCGCGA
Source organism: Pterocarya stenoptera (assembly GCA_003123785.1). Classification (NCBI taxonomy): domain Eukaryota; kingdom Viridiplantae; phylum Streptophyta; class Magnoliopsida; order Fagales; family Juglandaceae; genus Pterocarya; species Pterocarya stenoptera. The sequence goes on along the minus strand of QEOT01124154.1, from coordinate 100,513 downwards.
GCGAGCATATAGTTAGTAGGCTGAACCAATCAACCCAAGCAGGAAAACTAAGCGAAAGAAAGGACTCGATCGGGAGGCCTTGGCTCCTCGAATAACCAATTTATATTTTACTAGTACTTCTCTTTCTTATTAGGCAAATTCAAGATTTATTAACGTTATTAATTGATCTCAAATATGGACACCCAGATGATGGGGAAAATAAGCTTTGACTCACTTTTTTTTTTTTTTTTTAAACAAACCTCATATATTCATCTTTGAAATTCAGTCATTACAGAAACTATCTTTCACCAAACTACTAATAATAAATTCTGGTGCTTCCTCTATACAAATTTTTTCAAATCAAATTGTAAATCAACTCTAGCTAAAGTGTGTGCTGTTGTATTTTTTTTCTCTAATTACAAAATTCACTTCCAACTCTTTTCTATCTATAAGGTGTATCTTGATTTCTTGTATAATGTTCTTGTTATAAAATCTTTAAGTTTCTTTAAGAAAACAGAAACTCAAGAACCACAAGAATCTCGGTTTGATACCAACTACAACTAGAAAACCAACAGTATCATAGAAAATAACCAGATTACAAATATAGAACAATATAGAACAAAATGGAACACGAATCAACAAGAATATAAAACAGTTATCAAAAGAAACAAGAAAATATGAACTGTAAAGGAAATAAGGAAATAAAGAAAGAACACAACCGATATACGTGGTTCGACCTTACTGGTCTACGTCCATGGCGGGAATGGCCTCAGAGATCTTTATTGATGATCAAGACTTCACAGAGAAGCCTCAATACACTTTAGAGTTACAAAGCCCTCTCTCTTTTCTACTAGAAATCGCATAGATTTCTCCTATGAGAGAAAACCCCTAAAAAATCCTAATAATCACCCCATCTCTACTCTCTCTATCTCTCTCTGCCTCACAAGCAGCCGAAATGTACAAAGAATGAATCGATTAGGGTTTACAACGTATAACAATAAATATATATGGTACAACAGATGCCAACATGTGTAGCAATCTAGCGGCTCAACGATTTATTCCTCAGATGCACTCACGTGATCAAGCAACTCTGCCTTATTTACATCAAGGGTCCAAATTATGCCACTTCAGATCCATTTATTCACATAAGAATAAAACACATTACTAAATAAACGGCAACTGATAAATGTATTGACATACATATTACAGTTCCCATAGTTGGAAAGATCTTCATCTTCATTTCTAACTGCATTAATGACCACCTGTGCATCTCCTTCAAGTATCACTCTGTTGAAGCTCAAATCTCTGCAAATTTCGACTGTCTTCCATAAGTCTAAGCTCTCTGTTGTTGCGGGATTGTGAATAAACTTCCTCTGATCGCATACTGCTGCCATGACTTCTCCTTTCTCATTTCTGATTATGATACCAATACCTATCTTCTTGCCTTTTAAATCTACAGCTGTATCCCAATTGGCTTTTGACAAAATTCTCTCTTGGTTTTTCTCATTGTTGCCTCCATCTATTTGCTAAGTCTAAACTACCACCTCTTGTTAACAACTGGTTTGCTGCTTGAAATTCTAGAATGGATTCTTTTGCTGATCTGGTCACACTGTCAGGCCCTTTGAACTTATTTTCAAAAATATACTCATTCTTCTCATCCACAAAACCCTCATTGTAGCTGCTACAACCTCTATCTCATTTTCTAGGGTTTTTTCCTTTAGTTTTGCCCAAAGACTTAGGAAGTCCTCTTCTGCTACTGGCCATTGCTGCAATGAGTTTATCATACCTGCCCAAACATCATTAGCAGCTGAACACTGCCATATTACATCCATTATTGATCATGATTTTTTTCATGCTATTTCGTATTTCTGAAAATTGACTAGATCATACAGTTGGCATGATATGCTCATGATCAATGCATTATGTATATTAATATAAACTATATATGGACAACACTTTTAAATATACATTATGGGACAAATGATCATCGAGGGCTACAATTTGGTCAAATCCAAGTACTGTAAAACATGATGGGATGATCAAGACGTGTCGTAATGGTTAAAACATTAATATTGCCTGCAGAATTAATGCCTGCTACTCTAGCTACCATCTTGGGCCTTATCGACTCGCCCACTTCTGAAACTCAGTAGATGATCGATCGTATATATACAAGTGAGTAGATGGAATGGACGTGTTGGGAAAATTTTCCTTCTGTGTTATATTTCTTTTCTATGAAATGTACAAAGGCAGAACCTTAATATATAGATGTTACATGTAAGAGGAATATTACTCTGTCACAAAAATACAAAATAGCAGTATGTGTGTGTGTGCTCTGCTATAACAGATGGTTAGTGGAGGTGAGTCTGGGCGCAGGCAATGCAGGTGAGTGCCTTGAGTGATTCTGCATGAGGTGGTCCTGTGGTGAGTGGTCTTGCATGTAGTGCTTTGGTGGTTGCTTTGCACCTGCACTGTACATTGGTGAGTCTGCTGTAGAAGGCGTTGCATGGCCTGCATGATTTGCATGTAGTGTTTTAACAGGCCCCCTCAAGTTAAGCGGTAGATAGCACAAGCGAAGACTTGAACATAGGTGCTGGAATCGTGTAGCAGACAAAGGTTTTGTAAGCACATCAGCCAAATAGTCCTTCCCTGAGATAAAAGCCACTGATAAAGACTTGTTGAGAACTCTGCTATGCACAAAGTGGAAGTCGATTTCCACATGTTTTGTGTGTGCATGAAAGAGAGGATTTGAGGAGAGGTAGGTTGCTTCTATGTTGTCACAATAAAGTGTTGGTGCCTCTGTGAGATGAACCCCAAGGTCTCTGCATAAATGTTGAATCCAGATGACTTCGGCAGTGGCATTGGCCACTGCTTTGAATTCTGCTTCTATTGAAGATTTGGCTATTGTTGGTTGTTTATTTGAAGACGATGAAATGAGGTTAGATCCTGAGAAGATGCAGTAGGCTCCCATAGATTTCCTGTCGTCTGGGCAACCTACCTAATCGGCATCGGAAAAGGTTGTTAAGTTCATTGATGAAGATTTGGAGAAAAACAATCCGAGGCTGGGTGTTTGCTTGAGGTATCTAAGGATCCTCTTCATTGCTTGCCAATGTGGAATACGGGGAGACTGCATGTATTGGCACACTTTGCTCACTGCAAAAGCCAAATCAGGGTGTGTGAAAGATACGTATTGGAGTGAACCCACCGTGCTTCGATAAAAAGTTGGATCTTCAAAGAGGTTTCCAAAATGAAGGTTGAGTTTCTCAGAGGTTGCCTTGGGAGTCTTGGTTGGTTTTGCTAGAGACATGTTGGTGCGTTGGAGAAGATTTGCTATGTATTTCTTTTGAGTTATTAGGAGTCCTTTCTCTGTGTATGTTGCCTCAATGCCCAAAAAATAGTGAAGCTATCCAAGGTTAGTAATACGAAATTCAAGACCTAAAGCATGAACAAGTTCACTTACTAGCCCCATATTCAAACCTGTGATAAGAAGGTCAATTACCTAGACCAATACATAGATAACATTTGTGCCATGAATGCTAACAAATAAGGAACTGTCTGCAGATGATGTTTGAAAACCAAGATCAATTAGCTTGTCACTTAATCTCAAGTACCAAGCCCTGGTGATTGCTTTAGTCCATAAATGGATTTCCTAAGTTTGCATACATGAGATGAATGTTGAGGGTGGGTAAATCCTAGTGGTTGAGACATGAACACAGTTTCTGTCAAAGGGCCATGAAGGAAAGCATTTTGTACATCGTATTGATGCACAGGCCAGCCTCCAGTGATTGCAAGGGCTAGAGCAAGTCTTATGGTTATAGTTTTAACAACTAGACTAAAAGTTTGGTCATAATGTAGTCTGGATTGTTGAAGGAAGTCCTTAGCCACTATCCGAGCTTTCCTGTGCTCAATACTACCATTTGCAAGTGTTTTTGTGCGAAAGACCCATTTACATGAAATGATATTGGGAGCTTCATTAGCTGGTACAAGTGTCCAAGGGCTGTTTGCTAGGAGAGCATTAAATTCCCTTGTCATTGCTTCCCTCCATTCAGGAAATTTCTGTGCAGTTGAGAAGCAAAAAGGGTTTTCTGGTATTGAAGGCAAGACAGACACATGTGCTCGTGGTGGCCACCTGATGGTTTCATCTGTGAATTGGCGAGGTCTTATAGAACCAGTTTGGGAGCAAGTCACGGCAGAATGTGGATGCTGCTATACATCTGGTGTTGAACTTGGGATTGAAGATGGTAGGATTGAAGAAGATTGAGGAAGTGGGCCAAGTATTGACTATATTTGAGGGAGAGGAGTGATGATTGGGAGATGCACATGAGTTGGCTCACTGGTGATGGTGGGTTTTGTAAGAAGAGAAAAAGGGAAGTGAACCTCATTGTATTTAATATCCTTAGAGATATAAATACTATGAGATGGAATGTGATAGCAAATGGATCCTTTGTGAGCAGGACTTAAACCTAGGTAGACACATTCAAGTGCTCTATAATCGAATTTGTGGTGATTAAAAGGCCTTGTGAGGGGTCAACAGGCTGATCCGAAAACTCTAAGAGACTTGAAGTCAGGTTCATTTTTATGCAAAGTGAGGAAAGGTGAGGAATTATGGAGTGTTGGAGATGGGAGCATGTTGATCAATCTAACTATATGTTGAAATGCATAGGGCCAGAATTGTAAGGGGACTGAGGCATGTGCAAGCAATGCCAAGCCAGAGTCTACTATGTGTCTATGTTTCCTTTCTATGATTCCATTTTGAGTATGTGCATGAGGATAATTTATTCTATGTTTAATGCCAAATTTTGATAAGATTTCTTTGAATGGTCTGAACTCCCCTCCCCAATCTGTTTGAACTTGTTTAATTTTGATTTTAAATTGGGTATCAACATAAGCAGGGAACTTTAGGAATGTAGACAGTGCTTGAGACTTTGCTTGTAAGGGAAAAATCCATGTGTAGTGAGAGTAGTCATCGACAAAGGATATGTAATATTTGAAACCTTCATTAGAAACATAAGGAGAGGGACCCCAAAGATCACTGAAAATAAGAGAGAAAGGCTCAGTTGATTTATGAGGTCTCAAATGTGCTGGCTGTCTATGATGTTTAGCCATGGCACATGCATTACAGAAATTTAAAGAAGAAAAATGATCAAAAGGAAGGCCATGCTTGTGAAGAACTGATTTAACTATCTTTAGAGAGGGGTGATCGAGCCTTGAATGCCAAAGTGGTAGAGAAGTCAGTGAGCTTGTATGAGCTTGAGGTGGCGAGGAGAAGGTGTATAAACCATTAGTTGTGTTCCCTTGGAGTAGAGTTTTCCCCGTGGTGCAATCCTTAACAAAGAAATAATGGGAGGAAATTTGGAAAAACACATTATTATTTAAGCAAAACTGTCTAACAGAGATTAAATTTTTAGTAAAAGAAGAGACACATAGCAATTTGGTTAAGATGAATTTGGAAGAATTGGAATGGAAAGTGGTAGAACCAGAGTGTGAAATAGGAATGGGAGTGCCATCGCCAACACGAAGTTCATCACCATGATGTTCAGCAACATGCAAATTCAAGTTGGCAAGCTCACTTGTGACATGATTAGTGGCTGCTGTGTCGGGATACCATCGTCCATTTGATGGATAAATGGAGGAGCTATAGTTTGCAGATGGAGGAGCTGCTGCTGTATGTGCTTGATTAAATCTGTAAATGCATGTAAGGGCCGAATGTCCCATTCTGTTGCAAACTTGGCAAATGGGTCTAGAGTCAGTCATTGATGAAGAAAAATGTGGTGAGGATGTACTTGAAAACCAAGATGAACCACGTGAAGAAGATGTATTGAAGCGGTCCCCACGTCCTGTAACACCCTGATTTTTACGTGCATTTTATTGAAGGACTTTTTAATTTAATATTTGATTTTGAACTATTTAATTTAATTTAAATGTGTTTACGCGAGATTATTTTATGATTTTTAAATCGAGAATTATTTTAATATGCTTTCATAATTTTAATTAGTGTTCTACAATTAAATTGCTTTTTATTTTAAAGAGTGATTATTATTGGAGTTTAATATTTTATTTTAATTAGTTTTAAGTTAAGCTGATTTATTAAATTTACTGTTTTAAAAATAATATTTTTGAGAATCAGTTGTGACTCGAAAGTTGTGAGGATTGGACCTCATTTCTTTTCCCCATCTTTTCTTTTCCTCTTTTCTTTTCTCTTCCTTTTCTTTTCTTTTTCTTCTTTTTCCTTCTCTTTTTCCCGTTCGGTTTCTCTCCCAGCTCGACGCACTCTCTCTCTCTCTCTCTCTCTCTCTCTCTCTCTCTCTCTCTCTCTCTCTCTCATTCGTTTCTCCTTACCGTCGCCGTTTCCGGCCTCCGTGGTCGACACCGCCGATGCCATTCCCCTCCCCGTGTGCAGCGACCTTACCCTTCAATTTTCAGGCCGGCTAACGCCACCGTTAGCCGCCAGTAGCCGTACGAAGCCGCAGGCTTCTCGTCACCGTTCCTCCGCCGTCCGGCCACCATTGGCCAATATTTCTTCACCACTTCATCACCGGCACCTTGCCGTCCTAACCGACCCATTTTTGGCCCCGATCTGTCGCCAGAGCCGCCCCTACGAACACCCACTCCGATTTGAACTTCATGGCCTTAAACCGCCGTTTCGGCCGCCACCCACGGCCAACTTTTGATACCATTAGCTTCACGACCTCATTAGGTCCTACCCTATCAATTTCAAGTCTTCGTTTGACTCCGTTAAAATTTGGGTACACTGCGTATTTCGGCTACAAAAACACTGTGGAGTTGCTGTTTTGGTGCTTCCAGTTCCTCCGTGATCCTCCTAAAATTATTTTCAAGTGCTGTAAGTATTTCTCCAAAAGACTTTTAAGACTTTAATATATTTTTGCACTAACTTGTTTTATAAACTGTGTTTTGGTTATCTGTTGGTACTGATAACTGTTGGATTGTTGGTAATTGTTGCTTTCATGGCATTGTGCACGCATGCGTGGGTGTGTATTTAAAGAAACTGTGTTTAAGATTTTACGGGTTCGTGTGTATCACCCCCAAGCCGAGATGGGGTATTATCTCGGTGGAGCTCCTCTGGACACTCGGGAGCGGAATATACTGAGTGTCGTCCCTTAGAGCTCTTGCCTGGGACTTGGACGGGATGGTAGCGCTCTCGATCCGACTCTGTGACTCTTCGGGCTAGCGGGGGTCAGAGGATGTCTGGCTATGTACGCCGTGGGCGCGGAACTGGGCATCACTCATGTATCACTTGCACGGTTGTTACCCGTGGGGTGAAGATGGGAAGCCAAAGTATGTGGATGGTCCCTAGGGGAGGCCATGGTGCATACGGTTAAAATTAAAATTAATGTAATTATTCCTGGATTTTATTTTATGCCAAATGGTGACTTTTGGCGTGTGTGGAAGATTGTGATTTTCGAGGAATGGTGTTTTTCTCGAGTTTTACGCTTGGGTCATCATGTGCATGCATAGCGTTAGTTGTTTTAATATATTTATTGTCTTGGAGCATTTTGGGTTTTACTTACCTACGGTACCATCTTTTTGGTACTGTAGATTTTGATGCAGGTTTTGAGGAGGCCGAGCCCGGGGATGCGGCTCCGCCTGAGGAGTAGGGACATTGGCTATATTTTGTATTTGAAGATTATTGCTGCTTTTTCTTATTGTATTTAATTTGATTTGATGTTGGTTTGTAAACAAAAATCATATTATGTTGACATGTGGATTTTCAGTACTTTGGTATTGTATTAAACTCTGGTACTTAGTTATTTGACTTAACCTTTCCGCTGCGTATTGTTTATTGTACACGTATTGCATTGCACACACTCAGCACATGTCGATGGGGTGCGTGACCGTGTCGTCATCATCTCGGTGTCTCGATTTTCGTGTGTCCGTACATGGAAGTTGGGGACTCCACACGTCCTCTTGAGCCTCGTCCTTGTGAACTACGGCCACGTCCAGGTGAGGAAGAATGAGCAGTAAAGTATGCAGATGCTTCAGGTGTAGAGAGTATGGATGCATTGGTTGAATGGTGTTGTAAGCGAGCTTCATGAGTGAGTAAGTGGCCTAGGAGGACCTCAGTAAGAATAGGATCTATTCTTGTTGTAACTGATGAGACTAATGCATCATAGTTAGGTCCTAAACCAGCTAGTAAATAAGGAACAAATTCTGCTGAAGGTAAGGGTCTTCCAGCTGCAGCCATTGTATCAGCAAGTGTTTTGGCACGTTGGTAATAAGTTGAAACGGAATCAGTTCCTTTCTTAAGGCTAGCTAGCTGAAATTGTGTTTGAATGAGACGAGCTTGGGAGGTAGAGGCATACGTTGATTCAATAGAAAGCCATACATCGCTTGCTGTTTTGCACCCAACTACTTGAGCAATAATAGCCTCCGATAAGGAAGAGATCATTGCAGACATTACACGCTGATCTTGTTGAAGCCAAAGTTCATAACTAGATTATATTGGAGGATCATCAAGTTACAACAGCAAAAGAGCCGTGAGCACTGCATGCAGACACCCACTATGCCGTTTATAGAAGCTTTTGTATTTCTGTTATTGCTGAGTTATACATAAGGGTATTACTGTATTTTCATATTTAATAGTTAGTTAGAATCTTCATTTGATAACTGTATATATATTTCCTTTTCTGTAAAGCATAAGTGAGATCATTGAATATACATGGAGAATACTCTGCTCTCCTTTTTCACATTTCCAGAGTAGAACTTTTCTTTTCATCTTGCTCTATTACATGGTATCAGAGAACCCCTCGATCAAATGTCGACAGATTTTGAAAAGCAAGTTCCACGTTCTATCAACGCAAACAAATCCTCTGAGCGTTACCTAAATTTCTCCGATCCTTTCAACCCATTTTGCATTGAAAATGGTGACAATCCTGCTGCAGCTTTGGTCTTTGACCTCCTTGATGTTGATAATTATGTCGGCTGGTCGCGTGCCATTAGTCGAGCTCTTCGTGTGAAGAACAAGCTCGGGTTCATCAATGGTACTCTTCTCAAACCTGTGGATAGTTCATATTCTCTTTTTGAAGCATGGGAGCGCTGTAATGATCTAGTGGTGTCTTGGTTGCAGAACTCTGTAAGTACTTCTGTTAAATCTAGCCTTGCTTTAGTCGACGACTCCAAGACCTTATGGATGGAACTCAAGGATCGTTTTACTCATCAAAACAGTCCTCGTATTTTCCAACTAAAACGAGATTTGGCTGGTTTATCACAAAACTAGGACTCTGTTAGCTTGTATTTTGGCCATTTGAAAGCTCTATGGGATGAGCTTGCTATCTATGATCCACTTCCCGACTGTGACTGTGGGAAATTGAAGGTCCTTCATGATCGTTATGATCGAGATTGTGTCATTCAATTTCTCATGGGACTTTCTGATTCTTACTTTAACACCAGAGATCAGATCATGCTTCTTGAACCTTTACCACCTCTCAACCGAGTCTTCTCCATGGTCCAACAACACGAAAGGCAACACCAAGTCATTTCCACTTCTGCACCCTCTGATCACATGGCCATGATGGTCAAACCAACCTATCCATCACCAAGAATAATCAAAAATTTCAAAATTCCACTAATCCTAAAAGCAATTGACCTTATTGCTCACATTGTAAAATTCCTGGTCATTCTCTTGAAACCTGTTTTAAGATTGGAAATGCTGAAGCTCCTGTATGCTCACATTGTCACATGACTGGCCATAATGCTGAGAAATGCTATAAGTTACATGGCTACCCTCCTGGTCACAAGCTACATGGCAAAACAAGAAACATTGCAGCAGCTGTCATCCATGCGTCTCCAGATGTTGACCATGAGAATGACTCAAATGAATCTGTCGCACTCACCAAGGGCCAATACCAGCAACTACTTGCTCTTTTACATCACAAGGACTCCAGTGCACCCATGGCTTCCATTGCTGTTGCACAACCTTCTTCTTCCTCACCTTCCAATCATATTTCTGGTATGACTCTTTGCTCTTCAACACAAACACAACAGATTTCTTCTTTACATCTTTCACCTTGGATTATTGACACAGGTGCAACAGATCATATGATCTGTTGTACCTCTCTTTTCACATCCATTACGGCCATTGTTTCTCATCAAGTTCAACTCCCAAATGGAAAGGCAGTTCCTGTCACTCATGTTAGTATTGTGAGACTTTCTGAACATCTAACTCTTACTAATGTTTTGTGTGTACCTTCATTTCATTTCAATTTAATCTTTGCCAAAAGATTTGCACAAAACAATTCCTGTTGCCTCATTTTTCTCTCCAACTCTTGTTTCTTTCAGGACTTAGCCTCTTGGACAACGATTGGGATGGGTGAAGTAAGAGGTGGACTATATCATTTGCATAGATCACGAGTGGCATCTACTGCTCTAGTTGATGCTCTACCAACATTCAACAATAAAACTCAGTTTACATCCGCTTCAGCTACTCATTTGATATCTAATTTATGGCATTGTCGTCTCGGCCATATTTCTCCTTACCATTTACTTTTAATTTCTGATCCTATTGTAACAAACAGTTTGAATTTACATAATCAAACACCTTGTTCTATTTGCCCTTTAGCAAAACAACATCGTCTCCCATTTCCTCAATCTCAACACTCTTCTCTTTATCTATTTGATATTATTCAATGTGATCTTTGGGGTCCACACCCAACCATTGCTCATGATGGAACCCATTTCTTTCTTACCATTGTTGAAGACTTTTCCTGAACAACATGGGTTTACATGCTTAGAAATAAATCTGATGCTCGATCTTGCATCATCACTTTCTACAATTTGATTGAAACTCAATTCCAAAAGAAAATAAAAATCATTAGAAGTGACAATGGATCCAAATTTCAAATGAAAGATTTCTACCAACTCAAAGGCATCATTCATCAATGGAGTTGTGTAGAAACACCCTAGCAAAATGGCATAGTTGGGCACAAACACCAACACATAATGAATGTGGCTCGGGCTCTTAAGTTCCAATCCAACATTCCCCTAAAATTCTGGTCTGATTGTGTCCTCACAGCTGTTTACATCATTAACAGAACACCTACCCCTCTCCTTCATAACAAAACTCCTTTTGAACTCTTGTTTCATACCCCGCCTCAATACAAACATTTTAGAATCTTTGGTTGCCTTGCCTATGCCTCAACTTTATCCCATGGCAGAAAGAAATTCGACCCTCGTGGAAGAGAGTGTGTATTCTTAGGATATGCTTTTGGCATCAAAGGCTACAAGTTGCTTGACTTGAACACTCAACAGATTTTCATCTCTCGAGATGTTCAATTCCATGAAACTGTATTTCCCTTTCTTTCAAATATTCCCAGCAGCACCTCTCCTTCCACTCTTCCTCTTAATTCCTCCCCAGTTGACACTACACCACACTCTATTCCTACTTCTTATCCTTCCCTCACCACTTTCACAGAATCATCCACAAATAATTCACCTCTTCCTGCACTTATAATCCCGCCAGCTCCCACTTCTCCTCCTCCTCCTGCTTCTTCCCCTCACATTCCTCTTCCACTTCCAACAGAATCTTTTCCACCTCCCCCCTCCCTATTTTCCCTCGCAAGTCCACTAGATCTCGAAGTGCACCCCGTTATCTGCAAGACTTCCATTGTCATCAGACTTCTCTTACTGCTCCCACTCTAATCTTGGACAAGCAGCCACTGTCCTCAGGTAATCCTTTTCCTTTACATAACACTTTATCTTATAATTCCTTTTCATCTTCATATCGAGCTTTCTCCATTAGCATTTCCAGTCACATTGAACCTAAAACTTATAAACAAGCCATCAAAGACTCGAGTTGGTGCAAAGCAATGGACCATGAACTATCTGCATTGGAAGCAAACCACACTTGGAAACTTACAGATTTGCCACCTGGGAAAATCACAATTGACTGCAAATATGTTTACAAGATAAAGTATAATTCGGATGGGAGTGTTGAAAGGTTGAAAGCACGCTTAGTGGCTAAAGGTTACACTCAACTTGAAGGGGTGGATTACCAAGACACTTTCTCCCCCGTTGCCAAGTTAGTCACTATCCGTTGTCTATTGGCTGTAGCCTCAATTAAAGGATGGCACTTACATCATTTTGATGTAAATAATGCTTTTTTGCATGGGAATTTACATGAGGATATCTATATGAACCAGCCCCCTAGTTACAACAAAGGATCACCTCACCAAGTATGTAAACTTCTCAAAAGTTTATATGGCCTCAAACAAGCGTCGAGACAGTGGTATTCTAAATTCTCATCTGTCTTGATTGATTCTGGTTTTTCACAATCAAAAGCTGATTATAGCCTCTTCACCAGAGAGATTAATGGTTTTTTTGTTGCTATCCTCGTGTATGTTGATGACATACTTGTGGCAAGCAATGACCTCAACACTGTGAATGATCTAAAACATTTTCTGCACAGCAAGTTTCAGATTAAAGACCTCAGCTCACTAAGATATTTCCTTGGCATTGAGATTGCAAGATCTTCCAAAGGAATTCATTTATGCCAACGAAAATATACACTGGATATTTTGGCAGATTCGGGTACTTTAGGCAGCAACCCCACCAAGGTCCCAATTGAACAGAATGTTAAACTTACAAAATCCTCTAGCACACTTCTACAAGATCCGAGCATTTATAGACGTTTGATAGGCCGCCTCCTGTATCTCACAGTTTCTCGACCAGATATCTGTTTTAGTGTCCAGACACTCAGCCAAATTATGGCTCATCCCACTGATATACATCTCTTGGCTGCCTAGAAAATCCTTCGCTATCTTAAAGGTGCTCCAGGACAAGGTCTTCTACTACCTAGTTCCTCTTTGCTTCAGCTCGAGGCTTATTGCGATTCGGACTGGGCATCTTGCTCCGACACTCGAAGATTAGTCACCGGATATTGTGTCTTCATTGGCTCTTCTCTCATTTCTTGGAAATCCAAGAAACAGTCTGTCGTCTCTCGTTCTTCAGCCGAAGCAGAGTACCAGTTGATGGCAGCAACCTGTTCTGAGCTCACATGGTTACATTTTATCTTAACTGCTCTGCAGGTTTCTCATCCACAGCCGGCTCTACTTCACTGTGATAATCAAGCTGCCCTCCATATCGCTACAAACCCTGTCTTTCACGAACGAACCAAACACATAGAGCTTGATTGCCACTTAATCCGTGACAAAATTCAAGAAGGGAGTGTGTGCACTCGGTATGTTCCTAGCTCAGCTCAAGTTGCAGACATTATGACCAAGGCTCTACCTTCGCATGTCCTTCATCGTCACTTATCCAAGATGGGTATTGTAAATCTTTACGCTCCATCTTGCGGGGGGGTATTGGAGGATCATCAAGTTACAACAGCAAAAGAACCGTGAGCACTGCATGCAGACACCCACTATGTCGTTTATAGAAGCTTTTGTATTTCTGTTATTGCTGAGTTGTACATAAGGGTATTACTGTATTTTCATATTTAATAGTTAGTTAGAATCTTCATTTGATAACTGTATATATATTTCCTTTTCTGTAAAGCATAAGTGAGATCATTGAATATACACGGAGAATACTTTGCTCTCCTTTTTCACATTTCCAGAGTAGAACTTTTCTTTTCATCTTGCTTTGTTACAGATTAGGTGAGTTATTGGAAAGGATGATGGGAGGGGAAGAAGATGAGCCATCTACGTATTTGAAGAGTCTCTGACCTCGTAGGTATGGGACTATTTGCACTTTCCAGAGGAGAAAGTTTTCAGGTGTGGGTTTAATAGAGATAAGGTTTGAAAAGCTAGGTAGGGGAAGGGTGGGAAGGGAGGTAGGAGAAGAGGAAGAAGAGCGAGTAGAAGAAGATGTAGACATGGTGGACGATTAGTCCTTAGGTATGCTCTGATACCATGTTGGGAAAATTTTCCTTCTGTGTTATATTTCTTTTCTATGAAATGTACAGAGGCAAAGCCTCAATATATAGAGGTTACATGTAAGAGGAATATTCCTCTGTCACAAAAATACAAAATAGCAGTATGTGTTTGTGTGCTCTGCTATAACAGATGGTTAGTGGAGGTGAGTCTGGGCGTAGGCAATGCAGGTGAGTTCCTTGAGTGATTCTGCATGAGGTGGTCCTGTGGTGAGTGGTCCTGCATGTAGTGCTTTGGTGGTTGCTTTGCACCTGCACTGTACGTTGGTGAGTCTGCTGTGGAAGGCGTTGCATGGCCTGCATGACTTGCATGTAGTGCTTTATCAGGACGGAATAATAAGACATCTCGTAAATGGGCGTATGCATGGGAATTAATATTAGAGCGAGCCCAAGATTTGAACTGCAGAGATCATCATGATTGAAGTAAACCGGCCTAGCTAGTCATATTTGACCTTAACAATAGGATGCCACAGGGCAAACACCCTGAAAAGAAAACAATGTTAGGGCACCGTAGTTGAACAAAATCATATGGTCTGGACGTACGTACGTACGAGAAGACTGTCTAATTGAGAGAATGATGTCATGGATGCATGAGACCTTTTTGCCAGAAGGAGGCCGGATAGACAAGCTAGACAAACTAGAGAAACCATATAAAATATATAATTAATTTGTTAACTAATACTTCTCTTTCTTATAAGGCAAATTGGAGATTTATTAATTAACGTTATCAATTGATCTCAAATATAGACACCCTGATGATGCGGAAAATAAGCTTTGACTTACTTGGGTTATGAGCCTTGGTTTTCTTCTTTTTGTTTCGCAGATTAGGGCATTTCCAGCCATCTAGATTCAAAAGTCACCATGCACGTCCGATCAGGGATATTCAGGGGCGGCTGAGGCTCAAAGGGAACTGGAGTAGGCAGCTGCCAAGGTCCCCACCCCATGCCATCTATGGCCCCTCAAATAAGAAAGTAAAGGGAGAAAAAAAAAAAAAAAAAAAGGCGGAAGGAAGAATTACATAGATGTACAATTTTAGTTTTGATATAGTTTTTTCATTGGAAGTTTATTTGTTTGTCTAAATCTAATAAAAAAAAAATGAAGATAGACTTGTAAAGTCAAAGAAAATCAGAAAATGTATTTGAGTTTTAAATTAACAATGTATAAGAATTTAAGAAAAAGGAAATTGAAAAAATAACTCAATACAAAAAGTTGATAAATCATTATAAAAGAATATTTAATTGTTAGAATGAATTTTTTTGGTAGGTAATTATTATGATAAAAATATAAAGGCTTTCTTCTAATGAATAAATATGGATAGAAGCTACTGTTAGGAGAAGCCATTTTACACATATGATGTGGCATCATCTAGACCACACATCTCCCTAAGTTTAATTTAGCATCTGACTGAGAGAGAGACAATGAGAGAGAGAGAGAGAGCAGTCGAGAGAGACAGCGGAGATGAGAGAGAGAGCAGGTGAGAGAGAGAGAGTAAGAAGATGAGATAGAGAGATGATGAGAGAGAGACGATGAGAGAGAGAGAGCGAGCGAGTGAGAGAGAGAGCGAGTGATGAGAGAGAGAGAGAGAGAGAGCGAGAGTGATGAGAGAAAGATAGAGCGGCGAGAGAGATGAGAGAGAGAGAGAGAGAGAGAGAGAGTGATGAGAGAGAGAGTGATGTGAGAGAGAGTAGAGGAGATGAAAAAAAATGAGAGATCTAGAGGCAGTCATGTAGTGAGTGCAAAATGTGCACTACTATAGTGGCTTTCCTCTAACATTACTCTTCTTCTAATATTTGCCTAAGGCCTCATTTGACATTGAGCCCGGCCCTGCCTCCTATCCGCCATCGCCAAGTTCATAGCAATATTATGATCTGATTTAATTTATAGTTTGAAGTGACATCAAAAAATTACGATCTGATCGGAGGCTATAATAAGTTTCAGATTAGTTGTGAACGAAGCGTATGTGATTAATAGATGAGTTATGTTATTTTTATGTATTTTTTGTGCATTTTAGTGATGTGATTAGTTAAATTAATTATTTTATATTAAAAAAATTGATATAGCCAATCGCATTAATAGAATGTGCAAGAAATACGTAAAATTAATTGCACATAAAAATTTTGTTAATGGATACAGCATGCTGCATTAGTAAGTACGTACATTTGACAGGGAATCAACTAATTTTATTTAAATTCCCAAACATTATCCCCACGATTGTCAAAAGAAATTACAATAAAATATAAAAAGGATAACGAAGAAATTAATGGCCAATTACGCATAAATGGCTTATTCAGGAACTATTAAGTAATATTACATATAAAATAATGGAGCCACCATTAAAGTAGGTTTTTGTCATATACATTCTTGGTGTGCCCAGATTATTATTTTTTATAAAAGAACTACATAGACCTGCACTCTCTAAAATTGGAAAGGCCGGCCATCTTTACATAATAATTAGTGCATTATTATCTCCCGAGTGGCTGAGGGAATCCTTCCTTATCCATGTCTTGGGATTTGAATTTTGGGTATTGCTGCCGCTGGAGAGGCCGGAAGAAGTTCCATTGGTCTTCCTATAAATACAGAAAGAGGAAATTACCAAAACCCTGCAAATATCGATGCTAAAACAAATCTCATTAAATAAATGAAGTACTAAAGAATTATATTCACCATCAAGGAGTCAGCTAATTAATGCCTCAAATCATCACTAAAACTTATTTCCGATGCAATAACTGAAAAATGAGAGGGAAAAAAATACACTTGTACTCTCATATATATATAATTGTAGTTTGTTTGATGAGTGAATGGTTCAATTGTGTGCATAAACAGAGCTTTATTTCGTTGGGAAGACAAAACTCATGAGGTTGAAATGATCTGATCAAATGAATTCGATCAAAGCCAAAATCGGATTGAGATTAAAGAATCTCGGGTGATCGATGATTAATTTGTTTTAATACGTATATATAGATATTATATATATATATATATATCATCAACATGATAAGAAAAACTGAAAGATTAATAAAATAATAGCAAAACGTTGATAAAGTACTTCATGCATGTGGAATGCTTTAGTCACAAAAAGTTCACACATGTAGAAGTAAATTATTTACAAACTTATGTAGCTTGATCTTGATATTAATTTAGATGATCTAACGTACCATACGAAATCATGTCAGTTTATAAATTTATTTTTGTGAGATTTTTTATTGTTAAAACTTCTCTTCTTCATGCATGTAAAGTAAGATGAAAGAAAAAAGGGGAAAGAACGAGGGACCAATTCTTGAAATAGTAAAGTAATTACCTCCAACGACGGCTATTTGCATAAACACGATACAGATGGTGGCAATGAAGATTAGTAGAATGGAAGCTCGGACGTTAAAGGAACGAGAACACGCCATTATTCTTAAAGGAACGTGGAATACCCTTTCAATTAATTCCTCTTGCCACAGGTACCTTATTTATACAATGCCAAAAAAACGTCTTCGATCCATTATTTGGTAGTATGCTCAAAATATATAAAAGCATCCACAAAATCCCCAAAAAATTAAAATTAAAAAAAAAAAAATCTCTCTTGCGTGTAATGCACTCCGAAAGTGGAGTAGACCTAAATCGTTAATATTTGACAATTTTACATGACATGGCGAGAACGTGTTAAGTTGGAAGAAATTGAGGACTACGTCACATGACTTTACGTGATATGTTAAATTTTTCTTTTTTTGATAGAATATGTGTTAGATCTACTTTACACTAAAAGTAACTTTACAATTTGACATTTCATAATAAGATACGTCAATTTGTGAATTTATTTTTATAAAATTTATTTATGATTAAAGCATTTCTCCTATAAATATGTATATATAGTTTCCCAGGAGAATTGAATTTGGGTTTTGATTTTAGGGATAAAGTTTGCAACCCATGGGTGTTTTTTCCTTCTTTCCTGTTTGGAAAGTTTGCGATGGACGTTGATATTATTGCATCAAGTTAAGGCTGAGTAGCCCCATTTTTAGAGCTTCCGATTATTGTTCATTGCTGGGAAATTGGTAAGGGATGAGATTCGGCTTGGCATAACATGAGACCGTCCATGGTGGAGTACTGGGCCAAAAAGAGAGGAAACAAAGTAAGTATTAATATATTTAAAGATTGTTTAAGATCACCTCAGCGCCCATCTAAATGCAGCCTAGAACTTAGTGAGTTGAGATTAGATGAAAATTAAAAGTTGAATAAAATATTATTAGAATATTATTTTTTAATATTATTATTATTTTAAATTTTAAAAATTTTATTGTTTATTGTATTTTGTGTTGGAATTTGAAAAAATTGTAATGATTAGATGAGATGAGTTGAAACCATCTTTCTATCCAAAACTAGCTAAGTCTTTATGTCTAGTCTAGTCTAGTCTTTATTATGTCTAAGTATTGATGTCTAAGTCTTTATATCTAGTCTTTATGTCTCTTTATGTCTAAGTTTCTCAAATCATGACTTATGCGTTTGTTTTCCCATTCGATACTCTTAAGATTGGACAGCAAGTTGAGGATGTTTTTCCAAGAAAATTCGGAAAAATAAGTCATGATTTACGAAAGATCCAAGTGTCCATATTGTTCCATGGCAGGCTCGTGAAGAAAGAGTCTTTTTTTACCAAACTACAAGTTCATAGAAAAAACCTTCTTTTTTTCACCGACATCTGCAGCAGTTAAAACATTTTTTTCTTCTTGGCAAATATGGTCTCAGGTGGAAAATAACGTCATTTTTCATGAGAATAGGTTGTAGCAAAAAGTGTTTACTCATGACATATCTTCGTGGAAAATGTAATCTTTGGTATTTCCGATAAAATACTTTTTGTGGAAAATATATATTTTCCACAAAATATTCTGTCGGAAATACTTATTTAGGAAGAAAGGTTATTGTGGGAAGTAATTACTTCTGACAAAAAAAAAAAAAGTATTTTCCACGAGTTGTATTCGCGGCAAATGCTAAGAAATTTTAGAAAAAACAAATTTGTACGTATAAAAAAATGAGACTGAGTAACAAATAATCTAATATAGGCTAAAATAAATATATTCAAACCTTGGAGACCCAAATTCAAGTTTATAATAATTTTGAAAAAACATATAAAATTATACTAACATTCACAAGAAAAACTTCTAATGAGAATTCAAGAGAGAAAACTGTCCATACAATTTATAAACATACACCACACAACCACAAAACTTTATATGTTACAATTCATGGCTCCACAAAACCACAACTATACAATCCATTCAAGCTTTATGGAACAATTCAAGGTTAAATACAAAATGCAGAATCCCAATTTCGAGAGTCAACATCCTCAAGTGTCCATCCGTTTCTTTCGCAATATCACCCACATAAAAAAATAAATAAATAATGGCACCATCTTCCATGCTATACTCCTATCTGGAAATGCTACTTTCTCGTACATTAAGTTGATACTCACCTGCTTGTAGAAAACTGAGTAGAACGAAATGAAAATATCATGCGGTCTCGACTTTTGTCAATTTGATACATCCAATTCTGTGAGCAAAAAATCTTGGTTTCTCAATGATTTATCAATAACCAATATATCAAAAAGAAAACAATATTCCCAAGGTGCAATATCTCCAAGCATCATATCCATAATAATTGAACACCAACTACCGCTTTCAAGGGTCATACCTCTTTCTAATGCCACGGATGTCCTGAAGAAGTTCCCGTGTTTGCTGCACATTCAAATTTTTTGTTGTATCATTTTCATCTAGCATCAATGTTGAGACCCTCAAAATGGTCAGAAGTTCTGCTTCAATACTGCCAAGCTCTTGATCCAGATGTTCCAAGAAATCCTTATAAGAGGATACTCCACTCAATCCAGCCATGATGTCATCTTTCCAAATGCCCACACTCGAAGAAGCTTGAAGATCCTCTGGATTGTTATCGACTGGTAGGATTTCTTGACTCTATAAGGAGAGCTGCAAATCTTTTCTACCACCAAACTCCAGATCACTATGTTCAAATTCTTTGATCTCATTTGGATCTGTATTTTCCTGCTTTAGTAACAGTAGGATGCCACGGGGCAAACACCCTGAAAAGAAAACAATATTGGGGCACCGTAGTTGAACAAAATACCTACGTACACGAGAGAATGATGTCATGGATGCATGCAACCTTTTTGCCAAAAGAAGGCCGGATAGGCAAGTTGGACAAGCTAGAGGAACCATATAGAACATATAATTAATTTGTTAACTAGTACTTCTCTTTCTTATAAGGCAAATTGGAGATTCATTAATTAACGTTATCAATTGATCTCAAATATAGACACCCTGATGATGTGGAAAATCAGCTTTGACTCACTTGGATTATGAGCCTTGGTTTTCTTCTTTTTGTTTCGCAGATTAGGGCATTTGTAGCCATCTCGAGTCACCATGCACGTCCGATCAGGGTACAGGGGAGGCTCAAAGGGGACTGGAGTAGGCAACTGCCAAGGTCCCCACCCCATCTATATATGGCCCCTCAAATAAGAAAGTAAGGGGGAAAAAGAAGGGCAGAAGAAAGAATTCCATAGATGAATTTTGCTGGGTTTGGATAGATAGTTCAGATGAGATATTTTGAATAGTAGTGAGATTTTTTGAGTTAAAAAGAGATGAGATAGTTTGTAAAAAAGTATATGTTTGGATAGTGAGATGAGATAGTTTTGACTTAAGAGATGAAATACTGTTTATTTAAGTAGATATTTTCAAAACTTAAGAGATGAAATATTGTGTTTGGATAGATAAAATTATTGTACAGTACAACTATAGATGAGATTTTTTCATCTGAACTAGCTATCTAAACCCACCCAATTCTTTGATATAGTTTTCCATTGGAAGTTTATTTGTTTGTCTAAATTAATAAAAAAAAATGAAGATAGACTTATAAAGTCAAAGAAAATCAGAAAATGTATTTGAATCTTAAATTAAGAAAGTATAAGAATTTAAGAAAAACGGAAATTGAAAAAATAACTGATCAATACAAAAGTTTGATAAATAATTATAAAAGAATATTTAATTGTTATAATGAATTTTTCTTGGTAGGTAATTAATCATTACGATAAAAATGAAGAGGCCTTCTTCTAATTTTTGCCTGAGGCCTCATTTGACAATGAGCCCGGCCCTGCCTACTGTCCATTATCCGCCATCGCCAAGTTCATAGCAATATTACAAAAGGAAAAACAAAACAGATTTAATTTATAGTTTGAAGTGATCACATCAAACAATTATGATCTGATCGGAGGCTATAATAAGTTTCAGATTAGTTGTGAACGAAGCAATTTGATTAATGCACTTTGCTTATTTTTTTGTACATTTTACCGATAGGATTGGTCAAATCAATTATTTATATTAAAATAAAAGTGAAACAACTAATCATAATAATAAAGTGCATAAAGAATATGAAAAATAACTGCACATAAGTTTTATTTAAATTCCCAAACATTATCCCCATGATTGTCAATATAAAACAAAATAATGGAGCCACCATAAAAGTAGGTCTTTTTCATATACATTCTAGGTCATGTGTCCATATATATATATATATATATATAAATATATATATATATTTAAAAGAACTACATAGACTTGCACTCTCTAAAATTGTAAAAGCTGACCGTCTTTACATAATAATTAGTGCATTATTACCCCCGAGTGGATGAAGGAATCCTTCCTTATCCATGCTTAAATTCTGGTGCTGTCCTTGGAGAGGGACGAGGGTCGACACCGTCGGATGGTCTTCCTATAAATACAGAAAGAGAAAATTACCAAACCCAGCAAATAACGATGATAAAACAAATCTCATTAAATAAAATGTAGTACTAAAGAATTATATTCACCATCAAGGAGTCAGCTAATTAATGCCTCAAATCGTGGAAAAACTTATTTCCGATGCAATAACTGAAAAATGAGAGGGAAAAATTACACTTGTACTCTCATATATATAATTCTAGTTTGTTTGATCAGTGAATGGTCCAATTGTTTGCATTAATAGAGCTTTATTTTCTTGGGAAAACAAAACTCATGAGGTTGAAATGATCTGATCAAATGAATTCGATCAAAGCCAAAATCAGATTGAAATTATAAAAGCTCGAGTGATCGATGATTAATTTGTTTTAATATGTGTATATATATATCACCAACATTGGAGGGTTTATAATAATAATAAAAACCCATTTTGAATAAACAGCCCCAAATATAAAAGGGGCCCAATAAGGAGGGCCCTTGGCCAAGCATACGAAACCGGCGTATCAAAAGCCCGACCAAGTCAAAGATATGCATGTAACCGCCTACGAGAAAGCAGGAATCCCATGCAAATACGTGACCACTTCAACCACAGAGTGCATCCCAAAAACTCAGATCCACACCGAAAGATCCTACATCAGCTAAACGCAACAACGAAATCCTATATATACCAAGTAACTCTCAATAGCAAGGGGGCCTGATTTTTCTGAGTTCTCATTGAATTATTTCAAAACTCAAAACTGACTTAGGCATCGGAGTGTTCCCAGGCGGACCAGGCCAACTTCACTTGGGTCATTGTGTAGGTTAACGATACAGATTGGAAGTGAGACACATCATTTACATCGAGGCCGTCTATGGGATTCCATTGATAATCCATTTACGTGGTTCTCACATGCCAACTGTCACCCGTTCTGCGGCAAGCCTTGTAATGGATCTATCCGTCGAAGCGCGACTAGCAGCAACTAAGGAAAAAAAAATTGAAGCAAGCATTGGAAGCAATGGAGATCTTAAAGAAGGAGAATGACGACCTACGGCGGAGGAATGGTGAATCCAGCAATACCGCCGTACCCGCCCATAGGGAACAAGGAGAAGGAGAAGAACCATCCAATATGGAGTCGCATCTAGGACGGACGGTGAAAGAAAAGATGCACTGTGAGTTGAAAGAACTGACGGAGAAATATGAAGAAATGACAAGGAAGATAGGAGGATCTTCTTCAGTTGAGTGCCTACTCGGCAGAACAGATCTGTCATATAGCGAACGAATTATGGCCATGCTCCTCCCACCAAAATTCAAGGTGCCCTAGGTCTGTACGATGGGTCCAAAGATCCAGTGGATCATTTGGAGAACTACAAAATCCATATAACACTCCACGGCTTTCCCAGGGAGATAGCATGCCGAGCCTTTCCATTGACGTTAAAAGGAACAGCGATAGGGTGGTTCGGGACTCTCCGGCCACGGTCGATAGACAGTTTCGAAGAATTGACTAAGCAGTTCTTGACTTAGTTCATGCCTAGTAGAAGGCGCAGACGCCCAGCCTCCTATCTGCTAACAATTAAGCAGGGAGAAGATGAGAACCTGAAAACCTACCTTACACTCTTTAACAAAGAACGTTTAACGACGGACGATCAAGATGAAAAGATCACTCTCGCCGCCCTACTAGGCGGGATGTCCCTAGAGTCGTTTTATGGGAGAACTTTCCAGAATGACTCCATCCACCCTCAGGGACTTCATGGACAAAGCAGATGACTTTGTCAATGCTGAATATACATTGAAAGCTTTGGTTAACCCAAGGAATGCGAGTAGCAAGCCTGAAAGAAAATGCGGCCAGATCGATAGAAAAATTGGTGCAAGTCCGTAAGAGAGACGATAGGAGAAAGAGTGGACTACAACCCCAGGCTCATACACAATAACTTAAATGTGATGGAAGACGAAAAGGAAAGAGAAGAACATTGCAATACGAGTGGACGTTATTGCAAATATCACCAAACTGGGTCCCACTAGACCGAAGACTGCACGATCATAAAGAAAAGAGTAGCAGAAATGGCTGGAACCGAAGAGTTAGAGCGGATGATCACGGAGCGCTCAAAACCAAGAAGAGGATAGGAAACCAGGCTGGAAACCAAAAGGAATAGGAGTCCTGAGCGACAATACAGGGCGCCTAACCGCTAGAATAATGGGAACAGAACGCCCCCCAGGGGCGAAAGGAATAGGCCGCCCATAGGAGAAATCCAGACCATAACAGGAGGGTTTGCAGGAGGCGGCACGTCCACATCCAGCCGAAAGGCATATGCGCGAAAGGGCAGATATAAAGAAGTTTTTGTAGCAGATAGAGTCCCCAGGCAACCAAGGCTGGGCAGAGACAAAATGGTGATTTCTTTCGGAGAGGGAGATCAGGAAGGAATATTGTACCCACATAATGATGCGTTGGTAATCACTTTGGTGATAGCTAACTATACAACCAGGCGAGTACTGATTGACAATAGAAGCTCAGCTGACATCCTATTCTGGGAGGCGTTTGTAAATATGGGGATTGATGTCAGTAGACTAAGACCTTCTCTAACACCGTTGAAAAGTTTCTCTTGGGACACCATCCTCCCCATAGGCGCCATTACCCTCCCAGTAACCGCCGGATTCAGGACACGGATGGCTACCACCATGACTGATTTCTTGGTGGTAAAAGCGCCATCTTCCTACAACGCCATACTTGGGAAACCAACACTTAATTAACTACAGGCGGTGACTTCCACTTATCACCTTAAGATGAAGTTCCCAATCGACAATGGGGTAGGGGAGTCAGAAGGTGAACAAGCTCTAGCGAAATCCATACCGGCACAATAGATGGTTCTTCTTCTTCCTTAAATTCTAGGGTCCAATGTAATGGGCAATAAGGAATCCCATCTATATCACAAACTTCACGTGACAAGGCCTTCATGCAATCTTCTTCCAAAGTCATTCTTATAAAACATGTTCCGAGGACGCCTCATGGTAGAAACAATTGGGATGCCATCAAGATTCCAACGATTTTGAATAAATACCCGAATGGCATCCAAGGAAGGACGATTCCGAAGGAATTTCAAAACAATAGAGAACTTGAAAGGTTCTGTCAAGCGATGTATTTCCTCCTTAGAGAACTGAAAAAAATAATTCCTCATCCTTTGTTTTCGGCACACGATGCGACACAAACAATTCAGGAAGAGGCTGAGGCACCACTGAGACGAGATCCACGAACAAACGTCTACCTACGTTTTCAATTGCTGCCATGCAGCCGAACGTGAAACTGTAAACCCCCTACCAAAAATAATAATTTATAGTTTAAAGTGATCACATCAAACAATTATGATCTGATCAGAGACTATAATAAGTTTCAGATTAGTTGTGAATGAAGCAATGTGATTAATGCACTTTATATATTTTTTGTGCACTCTACCGATATGATTGGTCAAATCAATTATTTATATTAAAAAAAGTGACACAACCAATCATAATAATAAAGTGCATAAAGAATACGAAAAAATCACTGCACATAAATTTTTTTGTTAATGATACAACATACTGCATTAGTAAATACATTTGACAGGAAATCAGCTAGTTTTATTTAAATTCCCAAACATTATCCCCATGATTTTCAAAAGAAATTACACTAATATATAAAACGGATAACTAACAAATTAATGGCTTATTCAAGACTTGTTAAACAATATTACATACAGCTATAAGATGTGTAAATTCCGTACAGTTTCTTATAAAATAATGGAGCCACCATAAAAGTAGGTTTTTTTCATATACATTCTAGGTCATGTGTCCATAAATATATATATATATATATATAAATATATATATTTAAAAGAACTACATAGACTTCACTCTCTAAAATTGTGAAGTTTGACTGTCTTTACATAATAATTAGTGCATTATTACCCCCGAGTAGCCTTTCTTATCCATGCTTAAATTCTAGTGCTATCCTGGGAGAGGGACGAGGGTCGACACCGTCGGATGGTCTTCCTATAAATACAGAAAGAGCAAATTACCAAACCCTGCAAATAACGATGCTAAAACAAATCTCATTAAATAAATGTAGTGCTAAAGAATTATATTCACCATCAAGGAGTCAGCTAATTAATGCCTCAAATCACTGAAAAACTTATTTCCGACGCAATAACTGAAAAATGAATGGGGAAAAATGCACTTGTACTCTCATATATATAATTGTAGTTTGTTTAATGAGTGAATGGTCCAATTGTTTGCATTAACAGAGCTTTATTTTCTTGGGAAAACAAAACTCATGAGGTTGAAATGATCTAATCAAATGAATTCGATCAAAGCCAAAATCAGATTGAAATTAAAGAAGCTCGGGTGATCTCATGTTTCTATAATCAATTCGATCCCCCGATCCAATCGGGGCAAATGCCTACGAAAAGATCGCTTGGATTTAAAATAGAGTTGCTTAGGTTTATCCATGATTTGTTTATTCCTTATCCCGAAAATCCAATTTTGATGAGGGATTTTGGGTTGTTTATCTTTAAATATATGCTATATAGAATATAATATATATATAATATATATCATTTTGAATCTTCCTTGTAAGGGTGACATACGAAAGGCCCAATGAATTGGGATTTTCCTATTGGGTTAGGTCATTTCGGAGCAAGCAGATCATTTATGATGAAGAGGATGAGCTTCAAGAGAATGATTTGGAGTTCTTGCAGAGTATAACCGTGATCGATGATTAATTTGTTGTAATACGTGTATATATATATCATCAACATGATAAGGAAAAACTGTAAGCTCTGGTTTGGGTTGGAAATTGATCTCAACTACTCTCATCTCATCATTACGACTTTTTTAAATTCTCACATAAAATATAATAAACGATTCAACTTTTTCAAATCTCAAAATAATAATAATATTAAAAAATAATATTCTAATAATATTTTATTTAACTCATTTAAAACCATCTCAACTCATGTCAAAATTTAAAAATAAGTACTAGATCTAACATATCATATAAAACTATATCAGTTTGTAGATTTATTTTTATAAGAACCCTCCCTAGCTGTTAAAACTTCTCTTCTTCATGTAAAGTAAGATATAAGAAAGAAAAAAGGTGAAAGAACAAGGGACCAATTCTTGAAATAGTANCCCCCCCCCCCCCCCCCCCCCCCTCAAAAAAAAAAAAAAAACTCTCTTGCGTGTAATGCACTCCGAAAGTGGAGTAGACCTATAATATTTGGAAATTTTACGTGACATGGCAAGAATGTGTAAAGTGGGAAGAAATTGAGGATTATGTGACATGACTTCATGTAATATGTTAAATCTATTTTATAATAAAAATAATTTTGCAATCTGACATTCCGTACTAAGACACGTTAATTTGTGAATTTATTTTTATAAAATTTATTTATAACTGAAGCATTTCTCTCATGTATATACAGTTTCTCTCGGAGAATTGAATTTGGGTTTTTGACTTGAGGGATAGAGTTTGCAACCATGGGTGTTTTTTCCTTCTTTCCTGTTTGGAAAGTTTGCGATGGACGTTGATATTATTGCATCATGATAAGGTCGAGTAGCCCCATTTTTAGAGCTTCCGATTATTGTTCATTGCTGGGAAATTGGCAAGGGATGAGATTCGGCTTGGCATAACATGAGACCGTCGATGGTGGAGTACTGGGCCAAAAAGAGAGGAAACGAAGTAAGTATTAACATATTGTGTCGGCCCGAAAATATATCATACACAAAAAGTTCACTACTAGTTACTACTTTTAACTATTATTAAGAGATTATTTAAGACCACTTCAACATTTAAATATAATCGAAAACTTAGTGACTTGAGATGAAATGAATTAAAATAGAAGTTAAATATTGAATAAAATATTATTAAAATATTATTTTTTAATATTATTATTATTTAAAAATTTTGAATTATTTATTATATTTTGAGTGAAATTTTAAAAAAATTATAATTATTAGATAAGATGAGTTGAAACCATTTTTCTATCCAAACCTAGCGAAGTCTAGTCTAGTCTTTATGTCTAAGTTTCTTAAATCATGACTAAAAGTCTTTATCTGTTTGTTTTCTCATTCGATACTCTAAAGATTGGACAGCAAGTTGAGGATATTTTTCCATGAAAATTCGGGAAAATAAGTCATGATTTACGAAAGAGCCAAGTTATGAACTCTCACCAGTACCCATAGCCGTGCATATTGACCAACGAATCTTTTGTGCGGTCCAATTCTAATTTGTGTGGAATCAAAATAAGGTATTGTTAGTGCACAAAATTCAACATCTTCTAGGCACTAGACAAGGAAAAAAAATGATCTTTGCAAAAAACAAATTAACAATATTCAAAATTAGCATGCTGGCCAGCCAAGAATCGTTGAAATTCAGCAAAAGCTCTGCACCGTTGCTCGCACTTTAGTTGACATTGGACTCCAAAGATTGAGTGCATGCGTCTATTTTCTTGTATGCAACCACAATAATTAAAATAATTTAAGGTAAGAAAATTATCAAACATGAATTTAAAAAAAATGCCAATTAATTAATTACGCACTATATATATATATATATGCCATACCTTGCATTCACCTTTGCATATGATTGATACAGGACACTGTTGAGTACATGTATTTCATATTATGATCTTTATAAATAATATTAAAATATGTTTTTTTTTTAGGATTGATACCTCGATTTAGTATGTATTTAAGTTTGCTTCGATGAATCTAAAATAACAAAGTTGCTGAGACGAATTGAAGATCCATAATCATAAATCTTGGCTGTTCTTCATCAAATCATAACTCAGGATTGCAGACTGGCTCAACAAGAAATCTCAGCCACCTTGAAAGTATTCGGGCAGGCATCCCCCAACTGCAGACATGCAGTAGCTCCAGCTCCACCTTATTAATCTTATTGGCAGGCATGCCTTTTTATATATATGTGTGTATATATATATATATATTTATATATGGTTTCTAATTTGTTCTTCCTGGAATTACTTTGTTATCTCTTACTTGTAATTAGTATAGATTATTCGATCCGCTATCGATCATTTCATTTTTCATGGGCTTCTAAGCATTGGGATTGGTTTAGTCTAATGTCTTTTCATCTTCAAATTTAGCTAATATCATTCACATTTACCTCATATTGAATTAATCAAACTGATTTCATCTAAAATATGAGCTACAGTAATTCTATAATTCTTTTCAAATATGAAATGTACTATAGCAAGTCTAAATGCATGTATTTTTTTTATTGTATTTTGAGATTATCATCTACATTCTTTTGAAATATGTACTGTAGAAATTCTATCGTCCACATTCTTTTCATGTGATTTTCACATATGTTATTTTGTTATATTTTGAGATTAGTATATCATAAATATGGAGTTTTTATAGATTGTACATATGGAATTTTTATTTACATATGAGATAATTCACAAATAACTGAATAAGTACATATGAGATTATTATATTATAGATTGTGGATTGTAAAAATGAAAATGAAATTGATTTTCGGAGGTTATTAAAGATTATGAAAATAAAATAAAAAATTATTTAAAAAATAAATAATAATTAAAGAAATATAAATAATAAAAAAATAATAATATTTTTTTATTATAAAGAGTGTGATGGCTAATCCAATGTAGATTTTAAATGTTAAGTAATTAGCTAAAAATTAATAAGTTACAAATTCGAATAATCAATCCAATGTCAATGCTCTTAGTTTTGAGATTTTGTGAAAGGCTTTTCTCAGTCGAAAGGGAGGGTTTAAGTTTCAGTTTCCCTGCAGCCAATAGCTCTTACTACCTTGTAAGAGAACTAGTAGTGGCCTCAACAAACTTTGTGTTGAAAATTTAGAGATTCGGCCAGAACACCAAATAAAGCAACAAATACCAAGATTGATTCAAGAAATTATAAACAGAAATCACAACCAGATAGAAAATACAAAAATAGAACGAATATACCAAAAACATAGGATTTAACGTGGTTCGATCCTTTCGAATCTACGTCCACAGGGGGAACTGGCCAGAGATCATCTTATTCCAACTTCAAATGCAACAGAGGTACAAGTTACAAGATTCAGGTCATCAATATGACCTTAACTCTCTCAATCTATCAATTTACAAGCTTCTCTCTCTCAACCCTAACTCTATTTCTCGAAGCCCCTCTTTCTCTCTAACTTTCAGATTTCTTCTATTGTGTACAGTGGCCATCGTATGGCCTTTTATATGTCCAACTTATCCCTTAACCCTAATGCACCTTATTGAGACCACGTGGCCATCTAATAGCCTTCAGATTACAATGAATGAGCAAAGATATTACAAATAGAAAGAGACACGTGGTCACTTCTTTGACCATTAGATACAAGACATAATGAAATTACAATATTATCCTTCAAATACAAATTGATGACACATTAATCATCAATCTCCACCTTTTCATCAATTTGACTTCAAGGTTCCCCAACTCTGGCTAGTTCCCACCTTTTATTCCCTAGCCAGCCCCCCTCCATTTTGATCAAGTCTTGACAATGCTTGATCTTTGATCTTGGCAATAGTTTGGTCATCATGTCTGCTGGTTTTTCTTCAGTTGGCACTTTCTCCACTTTGACAGTACCACCTGCAACCACATCTCTTACAAAATGAAGTCTAATGTCAATGTGTTTTGATCTTTCATGAAAAACTTGATTTTTAGTGAGATGTATAGTACTTTGATTATCACAGTAGACTGTGATATTTCCCTTAAATAAACCTAGTTCATTTGTTATACCTCTAAGCCATAAAGCCTCCTTTATAGCCTCTGTCATGACTATATATTTAGCATCAGTTGTAGACAAAGCTACAATTGATTGTAAATTAAATTTCCAACTTACAGCACCACTAAAGGCAGTGAATACATATCCAATCAGGGACTTCCTGGTGTCTGAGTTTTCAGCAAAATCAGAATCTACAAACCCACAGATTTCTTGACCACTTAACACATTGCCACCAAAACTTAGCCCTAAACTTGAGGAGCCTGTTAAGTACTGAAACACCCACTTCAATGCTTACCAGTGGGGTTTCCCATGAACCTACTAACTAAACTAACAGCATAGGTAAGGTCTGGTCTTAAACAGACTATTGCATACATTAGACTACCTACCATACTTGCATATAGTATTTTTATCATAAATTTCCTTTCATCATCAATTTTAGGGAACTGATTAACAGAAAGTTTAAAATGCTATCCTATGGGGGTACTTACAGATTTTGCTAAGTCCATGCTAAATCTTTTAAGTACCCTCTGTAGGTATGTTTTTTGTGATAAATAAAGTAATTTCTTTTTCCTATCTCTAATTATCTCCATACCTATTTTCTTAGCAGGTCTAAGATCTTTCATTTCAAAACAGATTTTAGAATTTCTTTTACATGCTCAATTTGACATTTTTCTTTACAAACAATGAGCATATCATCCACATATAACAGAAGGTAAACAGTGACTTCATCAGAAACTTTAAAGTATACACAACTATCATAATTACATCTTTTAAAACCATTCTCAACCATATGTGTGTCAAATCTTTTATACCACTGTCTTGAAGATTTTTTTAATCCATACAAAGATTTTTTCAACAAACACACATAGTTCTTACTAGATTCATTTACAAAACTTTCAGGAGGTTGCATGTACAATGTTTCCTCTAAGTCACCATGCAAAAAAGTAGTTTTAACATCCAACTGTTCTAAAAACAAATTATGATAAGCAATGTATGCTAACAGCAATCTGATAGATCTGTGTTTTACTACAGGGGAGAAGATTTCATTGAAATCTATACCTTTCTTTTGTGTAAAATCATTTGTCACTAACATAGCTTTGTACCTAGGTTTCTCTACCCCAGTTATACCCTCCTTTTTCTTGAATATCCATTTAAACCCTATGATTTTAACCTTGTCAGGTTTTAATACCATTTCCCAAGTCTTATTTTTATGAAGAGATTCCATTTATTCTTGCATTGCAAGAAGCCAATTACTAGATTCTTTTCCACACATTACTTCTTTATAAAACCTTAGTTCAAGGTCTTCAATGTCTTGTGCTACAGAGAGGGCATAGGCTGTAATATCAGTCTGTGCAAATCTTAATGGAGGTCTTATAACCTTTCTTGACCTATCCCTTACAAAGTTATATGAGTCAATGGTTTTCCCTTGGTCACTTTCTAAACTAGACTTAGAATTATCTCCAGACTGTGTGATTGCTTCTTGAGGCAGTGAGTCCAAAGACTCCACCTCAATTTGGACTTTATCCAAGATAGTGATAGGTTGTGTTTCAACTGTGTCCTGTTGAGATCTAGCTATTTGTGACTCATTAAAGGTCACATCCCTACTTATTATATACTTTTGTTTTTTAGGTTCCTCTATCCAAAGTTTATAACCTTTAACTCTTTCGGGATACCCAACAAAAATACATTTTATTGTCCTAGGTTCCAGTTTGTCAATTTTACTGTGTGCATAAGCAACACAACCAAATATCCTCAGATTACTATAGTCTGAGGGTTTACCAATCAATAATTCCTAGAGAGTTTTACAATTAATGGTAGTAGATGGACTCCTATTTATCAAATACACAGCAGTACTAAATGCCTCCACCCAAAAAGTTTTTGGTAATTTTGTATTGGACAACATACACCTAACTCTCTCAAGAATTGTTCTATTCATTCTTTTAGCTAGGCCATTCTATTGGGGTGTTTCCCTCACTGTCCTATACCTTGTAATACCCTCCTTTTGGCAATAGTTATTAAACTTATTTGATAAGTACTCAAGTCCATTGTTTGTCCTAAGTTTTTTAACCTTCCTCCTGACTTGATTTTCAACCAAGATTTTCAATTCCTTAAACTTGTTAAAGGTGTCACTTTTCTGTTTAAAGATATAAACTCAAACCTTTCTAGAATAGTCATCAATAATAGATAGGAAATAATTCCCCCCACCATGAGAACTAACCTTTGCAGGCCCCCACAAATCAGAATGGACATAGTCCAAACTTTGTTTAGTAAGTTGTGTACTGGTTTTGAAGCTAACTCTACTTGACTATTATACAATCTTCACAAAAGGGGAGGTCTCCTAGGTCTTTGTCACCAAGTAACCCCTGTTTTTGGAGTTCCTTTAAGCCTTTATGGCTGACATGCCCTAATCTTTTGTGCCAGAGTACAGTATCATTTTCCAAGAGTTTCTAGATAGCAGAAGCATGTCCTATAGCAGTCTGACCTACCAGGGTATAAAGACCATTCTTTATTTCCCCTTTCATTACTATTAAGGACCCTCTGGCTACCTTTAAGACTCATAACTCAGGCTTAAAAGTGTAACCAGATTTATTAAGCATTCCAAATGAGATTAAATTCATCTTAAGATCAGGTATGTATCTTACATCTTTTAGTATCTTTTCCACACCATCATGCAGTTTTAATCTGATTGTACTAATTCCAAGAACTTTGCAAAATTTATTATTACCAAACATAACATGTCGACATCAAAATCAGAGAAAGTTTCAAAACCAAGATTTACAAGGGCACATATGAAAAGAACATCCTCAATCTAAAAAATATTTAAGGAAGTGACTATTAGTATATTTATATATTTTTTTATTTTTTAAAAATATTTAAATATGTTTAAATAATGTAAATAAAGAAAAAAAATAGTAAATTTATACTAAAGGACACGCTCAGCGGTCAAAACTGGACGGCACATTAATACTACTCTTTTAAATTTTCAAGTGCTTTTACAATCTAGTAGCATTGTCATTAATTACGACATACATTTCTCAATTTCAACATATTATATCTTCAATATATTATATTAATTAGGACTCGCGCTTAGTGGAAGATTCTCAAATGGGGATGAATTGCAGGCCAATTGAATCTTTTTATAAGTATTTTTTTTTTTTTAATGAATGATGGTTATGCAAATAATTTGAATATATATAATTTCGATTATATTAGTTAATTATAAACTAAATCTTAAAGTATATAGTTATATAAATATCGTTATCTAGTTCCCATCGATCCTGCATGCCGTACGTCATGGTAGTCCACTGTCCCTCTCGTTGTCTTGAAATTGGATGCTTGTGAAGATGAGAATCACCTTCAAAGTTTTATCTTCTCTTGGCCTAACATACGACCGGCCTTCCATATACTATGAGTGCCTAAATAAACTAGACAAATTAACCTTGATTCATCACTTCAATTACATCCCTTACATGAATAATATATTAAAAGTATTTATTGTTCCAAAAATTTAAACTTATTAAAAAAATTAAATTTTATTATTTGTATTATATTTTTAACATACTCATTCACCTGTGGCCAATCTCTTCTTTAATTATATAGTTAAAATTTAAATTTAGAACCTCTGCTCTAATACTATTTATTTCTTAAACTCATGAAAAGATAAATTTAATTATTTATATTGCGGTCCTCTCACAGAAAAAGCAAAAGAAAAAGAAGCCACCTCTATCACACTTTAAAGCTAGCAAGAATTAATGCTCAAAAGTTTGAGAAATTAGATCATACAACTCTGGATTTCCTCTCCTTTTGATTTTAAGATCTTGGTTCCAACTTGAATCAAATCCTAAAAGACTAAGAACATTCTTGATATACCCCGAAATCGAAACCGACAAAAAAAGAATGCAAATTAGATTTGAGGTTTTAAATTCAAAGTTCTAGCAAATGAAGGATAATCTGTGCAAATAAAAATATAATGAAGGAGACAAATAAAGAGAAGTATCCTGCCACGTCCACCAAGAAAAGAAACCCATCCATAGTAAGAAACCCATCCATAGTTTCTACAGGTACTGGTAGTAAAAAATTTATTTATTTATTTTTAAACATTTTTTAAACTCTTCAAATATTTAAAAAATTTATAAATTCATTTAAAAACACTTCCTTAACCAATAAGTAAAAAAAAAATTGTGATGAACATATCATTTTACCAAAAAATAAAATATCCATCAATTTTTTTACTTAATAATTAAGGAAGTATTTTTAAATGAAATTATAAATTTTTTAAAAATATTTAAAGTTCATTAAATAAAACTTGAAAATAAAATTTAAAAAAAAATAATAATACACAGAATACTTTTCACAATTTATAATGTAAAATGAGAATATTTTTGTAAAATAATATTATCTTTATATGATATTTTACAATCGAGTCTTGCTAGGTGGTTTGGCGTGAGATGCTGACATGATTGTTTTTATTGAAAAGAAGAAAAATTTTGAGATAAGAAGAATGTGTTTTATCTCACGAAAATTTTTTCTATTTTCAATTTCCACTTCAATTTACATGTCAACATCGATGCCAATTTGGAAAGCAAACTCATTGCACGTACTCATTTGCAAAAATGACCTTTTTTTTTACAATAATACTATTCATTTTGAAACATAATTATAAAATATGTTGCGACAATTATCGTATGTTATCATTTTTCTAAGGAGAAACAAGATAATCTTTATCAAACAATCCAAGCAATATCAAAAAAGGCAAGCAGGAAAAAGTTGGGAAAAGGAAGTATGTCAAGAAATCGTTGGAATGGAAGGTCTAGGAAAGAATTTCTAATGGCCATCATTTTTTCCAAGCTTTCCAAACCAAAAACTCCCTGCACTTTCCTCTTCCCTTCCCTCTTTACCTCTCTTTCTCTCAAGGCTTCGATTGATTGATTCTCGACTCGAATCAACTTATTATTATAATTTTTTTAAATTTTTTAAATTTTAATATAAAATATAATAAATAATTCAATTATTTTAAATTTTAAAATAATAATAATACTAAAAATTAATATTCCACCAATATTTTCTCATCTCAACTTTTAACATCCGACGATAGCCAGTCCCTCGTATCTACACATGACTCCCACTGAACAACATAAGTAAGTCCAAAGGAATAAGAATAAGAGTATAAATTATTTTGTCCACCGGATCTGGATTTATTTTTGGGGGTCAGTAGCCGGAGCTGAGTTTTTGTCGCTAATATACTGAAAATTCTCAAACAGAGTCCCAGATGATGCAGAAAATAGGCTTGACTGACTTACGTTATGAGCTTTATCCCATCAAGTTACAGCCATGGATAATTGAAAAAGTTTATGAAGAAAATGATATTCTTACACACTTTCTGATTATCATAGCAAAATGCATAATTATCCTTGGGAAAAAAAAAAACAAGCTTTGAACTTGATTAAGTAACAGAAATTAGCCAAGTGAGAATGAAAAGTCAGAGAGAGAGAGAATATACTTACTAGACCGAACCAATCAACCCAAGAAGGAAAAGTAAGCGAAAGGGAGGAATAGCTGGAAACCAATGGAATGGGAGGACTAGGAAAGAAAAAACATGTTTCTGACGAACAGTTTAGTTTCTTTCCTGCCATCCCATTCCGAAGAAATTCCATAACTCACTTTCCCCTTCGCTCTTCCTCCTTCAGCTCTCTCCCCCTACATCCACCTCTCAACATCACCCCCTATATATACATAGAGAAAGGAATAAAGATATAGAGAGGAAAGAGAGGAACCACAGGAAATTTGCGGAATAGTTGGTTCGGGAAAGAAAGACGGTGTACCGAAAATGCCTGGTAATTTCCTTTCCCACCTCCCCATATCCATGAACTTCGTGCAGCCACATCTCTCTGTCTCTCTCCCTCTCAGAGTTTGGAAATTAATAAAGAAACAAAGACGCGTTGATGTCGGACTCATGGAAATGGAAAGATGAAACAACCATCGCATTGATTGATGAAAATAAAGAAAAGTAAAAAATAAAAAAAATAAAAAATCCTCAATGACTGTGTCAAATGGAAAAGTGGGTCACGGCGTGACTTTGAGGACAAGGACAAGGAGACAAGCCACGTAGTATCCACGCCAAGGAGGACAATAAATATAAACGTAGGCTTCACGTTGGGTCGAAAGATTCCATCAGTTGATCTGCAAATCCATTAATGTACTGACCACAACATATTAATATTTTAGAAATTTACGAGAAAATATTCTTTTAAAAGAATATAAAAAATATATATACTACAAAGAGGGTTTTTTTTAAAAAAAATTATATATATTTATAAGTTTCTTCATTCTTTTATAAACAATCTAGACGAAATTTATCTATTTAAATATTGTAACTATTATTAATCTTCCTATAATAATTCTAGAATTATCGCATCCAGAGTAATGAACTCACATAATTGAAAAAGAAAGGGCAAAGAAGTAGAGGTAAGCTACAACCGATGGTAAAGCTTGGATGCCAATTTTTTTTTTTTTTTTTTTTTTTATAAAAGGGTCATTATCCATTCATAAAGATATTTATATCTATCAATAGATATATTTTAAGATATCCTCCTATCAGATATAATATTATAAATTAAAATAATATATTTGAAATTCATTGAGTATACTATTTTTTTGTGATTGATCTAATTTTTATTATTGTTAAAATTTTTACAGATAAACGTTTAAGAGATAATATAATTTTATCTTTTATAAAAAGAGATGACTCAAATTTTAAAAATAAAAATTCTAGAGAAACTTCTTTTTAAAATTTTAATTAACAATAGAAAATTAAAAAGAAAAATAGTAAGATAGATATGAAAAATGACAGATTATAAGTTAGACCAATTCTGATAGATTTTGAAATCTATGACAACAAATGAAGGCAATACATTTATCTCTTTTCAACTATAAATATCATATTTGAAAGTTCTAGTAACAGTGAATCCGGTAATTTGATGCGAAAAGAACTGTCCAAAAGGATACCGCCATATCATACCAATCGGGGATGGCATGTTACTCTAGTAACGTTATAAATATATATTTATATATATATATATATATAATCTGTCTATGTATCGATAGGTTTTGCAACTATTCGCACATATTTTTGAAAAAGTAATAATTAAAAAATTAATTTTTTTTAATGTAAATTTTGTTTCTATTTTTTATTTTTGAAGGAGCGCTGGTAATTTATCCTTTACTTTAACCTATCCTTTACTTTAAAAAATAAAAAAGTTGTAAACAGAAGGTAGGAAGGTGCTTATCATTATCTTTACTTTTCGTTTGGTCATGTAGGTTAGATGATATGTTATGTTAAAATTTAAATAAAATATTATTATAAAATTATTTTTATTTTAAAATTTAAAAGAATTAAATTATTTATTATATTTTGTATGAAAATTTAAAAAAAAATTATAATAATAAGATGAGATAAATTTATGTATCCAAATCGAGCATTATTTTCTTTACTTTAACCATGAGCAACGCCTGCAATGGTTACGATGGATGAAATTGTTTTGGTTGTGAACGAGTTGGAACGATGCAAAATGCTCTCTTGTTGCAGCATCTTGATAGAAAGAGCACATGTCGACGGCTTTTAAGGGAAGAGAATGGATCCTCAGACTTAGGACCAGACTTCCAACTTCTCTCAAGAGATAGAGAAATGTGTCAAACTATCCAACTAATCAAAACTCTACCACGCATGAGCATGTTGGAGCCGTTGCATGATGTGGGTTTCCATAAGAGTGATCGGAAGATCTTCTTCCAGAGATTGTGTAGTAGCCGTCGTGTGTGTGGTTGTTTCCATAGGAAGTGAGTCTTCATTTAGAACAATAGGGTAAGTTCCGTAGAGTATAGAGAAGGGTGATTGAAAATCAAGGTTGGTAGAGTGGAGCTGATTAATAAAACAAGTTGCACTGGCAAAGGCTTCGACCAATAAGCAATTTGGAACACTTGTGGAAAATTATCCGTCATATTGAGTTCACGAATGGTACGATGATAACATTCGACAATATTATTCTACTCAGGGGTATGGGAACAGGAAAAATAGTGAAAATATCTTATTGTTGTAAATAGGATGTAAACTTGTGTTAGAAAATTCGCCTCTCCCATTGGTTTGAATTTTTTTTTTATTGAATTGGTGTTCAACATTTTTCAAGCAGTATAAAGTAGAGAAGAATTTTTTTTTTTTTGTAATGGAATAAGTCACATGTATTTAGAAAAAGCATCAACAAAACAAGCATAATAATAAAATTTGCCGACAGGAGCAGTGCCTCACAAGTCACGGTAAGCCTTATCAAACACGGCATCTGAATAATACTAGAAAAAGGTAAAAAAAAGACAATTTGCTAAGTTTGCCTAACTAACAACTTTCACAAATAGAGGAAGTTTTATTAGAACCACTATTTTGAATAAGTCCTTTAAATTTCAGGAATTTGAGAGCAGAGACCTGAGGATGTCCCAAATATTGATTCCACACTTCTTCAAAAACTGTCTGGAATTGGGTGGAGAAGTGAGCTTTGTAAATGGAGACCAATGTTTGGGACATCCTCACAGTTATTGAGATAATCATCAATAAGATCTCTCGCTAAGGAGATTTCTAAAATTTGTTCACGCCAAAGGTAGTAGTTGGTGCTATTAAGGCTTAAGTTAGCAAAGTTATAATCATTCGTAACAATGGTGGTCATGAGAGGAAGACTCTCTTTCCCTCACAAGGGCTCTAGTACCATAAAGAAAGTGGATGTAAAGTGTTTGATGAAATTCCTCAGTCATCATGAGAGTACCAAGAGTCATCCTATTAATATTTATAGTGAGCACTCCCAATGACTCTTGTAAAATATAATTTTTTGTATAATATAAAGAAAATTGGTCAAAAGCAGCTTTCAATAGGTTTTATATTTTCTTTTTTATTTTACATTTTGCAAGAGTAATTCTCTACATGTAGAGAATATTATTCATCCTCCAAAATATTTTTAATTACTTTCTTTCTCATTTGATAGTTGTTTGGTCTTATGAAGTTCATTTGAAATGAATAAAAAATATTAAAAAAATATATTTAAATGATATAAAAAAAATAGATAAGTTGATATATGATATATTGTAAAAGTCAATATATAAAATAGAAAAAATAAGTTTTAATGATGTCTTTNAATATTTAAAAAAATTAAATTATCTATTTTATTTATATAGAAATTTAAAAAAATTATAATAATTAAAAAAATGAATTGAAAAGTTTTGTGAAAATAATCGAAATCTTTCGACCCTAAAATGCTTAGCTTTGCTAAAAGAATGACATAGTGAAAATAGATCTTACAAAACGAGGTAATTATTCTTCTTCTTCACCAAAATAGAAGTCGAAAATAATACCGTCTGAAATCTGATTTAGATTTCAATCACTTGATTGGGATCCGATCAGGAGAGAAAAAACAGTGATACCAAACTAAAAAAGAAACGAAAGGAAAGGAAGAAGCAGACTAAGAACAAACAAATCTTGCGAGGTTACTTTCAGTGGGAGCCAGAGGGGAAAGAGAGGAATCAAAGGAAATCCTTGGAATGGGTGGAATTGGCAAGAGAGTGAGATAGCATATCTATCTATTCCTTACCAATTCACCCATGTCCAAAAACTTCCTCCAACTCAATCGCTCTTTCCCCCTTCTCTCTTGGCTTCCTTGTTAGAACGGGAGATGCGCTTCTTTGTGATTTGTGGTATGATGACAGTGAGTCGTTGGAGAGTAGTAATATAGAGTTAGGAATTCTGGAATCATCCGTACGCCTTGAATTCTGAAAGAAAAATTCTAAATACAAGCGAATTTGTGCATTCATTGTGCACCGTCAGATATGGACCCACAAAATGAAAGAAAAATGGACCCACAAAATGAAAGAAAAATTTAGTTATAAACGATTACTTTATGACTTTTTTTACGTTGTTTTTTATTTTAAAATTTTTATTTTAAAAAAATCAAAAATAAAAAGTGATGAAGGATTCGTGCGCATCTTGATGCACCAAATTACTTGTACGGTAGCGGGACACATTTTGAAAACGGACAAAAAAAAGGCAGGAAAAAAGTCGGGTCACAGCTCACGATGAGGAAATGAAGGACCCTGTCTGGAAAGTTCTGCACTTATGTCTTGAAAATTGAACGGTAACATTCATAGCAATAAAGTTTTATTATAATTATTTAGTAAATTGTGGATGATATTAAATATTGATAAATGGTATTTATAATAGTAAAGTGAATAAGTGGTGTATAATTTGCAGACGGTGGGGGCGGCAGCATAGAAAAATAAAAATAAAACCCTAGGCTGCCTCCCACTTGTGACCACTTTTTATGGAGGTTGGACCCACGTTTTTATTTTTACTCAAGTGAGGTGTTTTAGCCACCTGATCGGTCGTAATTTAAGGTAAGAGTTGGTCTAAAGGGGTAGGTGATGTTACCGTCGGTGGTCGAATGGCCGATTTGTGTGGTCCGTGCGAGAGTTGAGTGTTCGAGCAGTTTGGGCTCATGAAGCTAATGCTTGCGATCGGCGTATCATCTAAATTCATGTTGGTGCT
This sequence comes from Pterocarya stenoptera, assembly GCA_003123785.1. Classification (NCBI taxonomy): domain Eukaryota; kingdom Viridiplantae; phylum Streptophyta; class Magnoliopsida; order Fagales; family Juglandaceae; genus Pterocarya; species Pterocarya stenoptera. The sequence continues at coordinate 59,569 of QEOT01124154.1, read as the reverse complement.
TGTGATTATGTTAGTTTGGTTGTATTTTGTATTGTAGTTTTTGTTATTTTATTTATTAATAAAGAAAAAATAAGTTATTGGATTTGACGTTCATAATAGCAGTGTCACGTATTCTTCCTCTTTAGGAAGACGAATGGGCTATTCAGTTTTGTTTTAATAGAGCGTTATCTCTATTAGAATAAAGTTATTGAAAAGTTAAGACAATATCTGTCATAATATGTTCAAGGATGTCCATGTATAGTTTGGCTTATAATATGGATTTTCTTGTATTGATAAGTCACATTTATAATTTCGATTTATTGAATTAAATGAAATCTGTTTCCATAAAAAAAAAAAATAGGGTATAATTTCTTTCTAAAAAAATAAATTACAAAATCAATATAAAATTTTTTTTAATAAGTAATGCTACATACAATTATGGGATGCACAAGCGCTGCGTAATTATTTTGAAAAAAGTAAAGTCAACTATTACAATTTTTTTTTTCATGTATATCTCATATTACTCATTTTTTTTAAAAAATTACGCAGCGCTTACGCACTCCAATACTGTAAATATCATTTCTATTTTTTTTTATAGTAAATTCTTTTTTTTTTTTTAAATAATTGCACAACTTTTACCCATTGCATAGCATTATTCTTAAATATAAGAGGATGGGTTGAAATATAAAACTTGGTGCACCAAAATGATACAATAAACTTATGAGCGGTGCTACTCTGCCGCCTGAGTAGCACCATTCCATTGACCGCCAATTACAAAATCAATTTTTTTTATTTTTTTTATTTTTGTATTCGCATTTTTTTAATGTATTTAAATATTTTTAAAAAATAAAAAAAATACATCAATACATTTAAAATCACTTCCTTGATTATTAATTAAAAAAAAATTCACTAAGTAGTCAAATGGAGCGGTACATTTGGAGCGGCATAGCAGTATTTTTCTAAACTTATTTTAGTGGATTAGAAATCAGTTTTTTCTTTTTTTTTTTCTTTTTTTTAAAGGGAATTAGAAATCAGTTTGGATACCTAGAATGTAATGTACAGTCAAATATGGTGAAGGTGAAATTTGACCCAAATTTTAAATAAGCAATTAAAGAATCAAAAGCTTAGGGAGTATATTCATGCCAAAAATTGATGAATATGTTAAAAATGAAAATTGGCTTAATAAAATTTGGGTATTTACAGAGGTGTAGCACGAGACGGTTTCAATAAGGGTAAGTTACTTATTTTTTTCATTTTATTTATTTATATTCTTAAATATTTAAAAAAATTACACTATTATTAAAAATCAATTTCTTAATTATTAAATAAATAAAAATGTCGGTATTCAATAGTGACTCGACTGTCGGTGAGATTAGATTTTTTTATAGAGGGTGCGAATAAAGAAAGAGAGGTGAGGACGTAACCTCGAAGAATGCAAAGCGACAGCACGTGGCAGCTCTGCCGTTCTTTATGATATCTTTTTGGAATAAAGTGGCCGAAGCACCAAAGCGAAAAAGATGCCGTAATTGCAAGTTGCAGACTTGGAGCTCAATTTTATTAAAAAACAAAAGAAAAGTGGACGGATACCGTTCGACTGACCAGCCCATGTGACTGACAAATAAAAATTAAACAATCATTCACGCTTGGGCTGAAAAACCGACCTACCGGTTCGG